>JAESUZ010005138.1:0-69914 GCA_017311185.1 Proteles cristata cristata | reverse complement strand
CTGAGTGTTGGTGCCTCGTGCACACGTGGGTCCTGGTGCCTCATGCACACCTGGGTGATGGTGCCTCGTGCACACCTGGGTGCTGGTGCCTCGTGCACACCTGGGTGCTGGTGCCAGGTCCACACCTGAGTGCTGGTGCCTCGTGCGCACCTGAGTGCTGGTGCCTCGTGCACACCTGGGTGCTGGTGCCTCGTGCGCACCTGGGTGCTGGTGCCAGGTCCACACCTGAGTGCTGGGTGCCTCGTGCACACATGGGTGCTGGTGCCTCATGGACACCTGAGTGCTGGTGCCTGGTTCACACCTGAGTGCCGATGCCAGGTCCACACCTGAGTGCTGGTGCCTTGTGCACACCTGGGTGATGGTGCCTCATGCACACCTGAGTGCTGGTGCCAGGTTCAAACCGGGGTGCTGGTGCCTCGTGGACACCTGGGTGATGGTGCCTCATGCACACCTGAGTGCTGGTGCCAGGTTCACACCTGAGTGCTGATGCCAGGTCCACACCTGAATGCTGGTGCCTCGTGCACACCTGAGTGCCTGTGCCTCATGCACACCTGGGTGCTGGTGCCAGGTCCACACCTGGGTGCTGGTGTCTCGTGCACACCGGGGTGCTGGTGCCTCGTGCACACCTGGGTGCTGGTGCCAGGTTCACACCTGAGTGGAATCCAGCCCCAACAAGTTGCTAAGTCACTTCATGTCAGCTAGGCGTCCCCAAGCCTCACGAGGGCTCCCTGTGTCCTGATTTCCTCACCGGGGGGCATGTTTCCGAGGGTCTAGACTCCTTTTTCTCAGGGTCCCCACAAGCACTGGGTCCTTCTCTCGTTCGCGGAGAATCCCCCCCTAAGCGTGCTACCAGTGCGGCAGGTCACACAGCTCTGCCTACAAGATTTTGTGGTCTAAACAGGTTTGAAAGTAGCCACTCTTCTCCAAACCCAAGACTCTGGAACCTTCCTACGTCCCCCGAGTACCAGCAGACAGCACAGCCCGGTGCGGCCAGGCTGCCCCTCCGCAGCGCAGTGACACTATGGGCCCTCACGCGGCTCAGCGTCCTCACCCTCAGATGGGACAACAGCGTCCACCTCAGGGGCCTCAGAACGACGTTGGTTCAGGCAGCCCAGAACTCTGCCGGCGCGTAGGAAGCACCCTCCTCTCTGACAACCAGGAAACGTCCGTCCATGGTGGGTAGAAGGTGAGAAGAGCCACGGATAGCTCCAGACTCTGCACGTGAGCTCCACGGAGACTGAAGGAAACCAGAAAGCGGCGTTTCATAGAGAGAAGGGGCTCCAGGCTGAAATGCAAGGTGAGACCACGAAACGTGGCAGTGTTGGGTGGACATCAGGCCTGAAGCCCGCCCCTCGTCTGACCCATTCCTCCGGGCTTCCCAGTGGGAGCAGAGGGAGGCGCACCTGTGACAGAGGCCGGTCTGTCCCTGCTGTGGAGGCAATTCGGACGCCACAGGACACCACGTAGGAAGCCACGGACTATGGAGAAGCCACTTTCGTAACGCCTGTGGCTGGAGATGGCCGTCTTCACGGACACTTACCCTGACACAACAGGCATGAAGGGAGACAAACCCAGATGTGCCACCGCAACGAAGAGAGGAATTCAGCATTTAATTGCGACGACCTGCGCCCCTGCCCCGAGCACACGCGCGGGCACGGAAAAGCCAGCCCCCAGACGCTGGCACGGCCGCGGCTTCTCTCCACGCGGGAAAAGTGTGGATCTGCCGTTTCGGGTGCCTGTGGAGGCTCCGTGGCAGCGGGAAAGGCCTGAGCTTTCTTCACACAGAAGTTAGTGCTCAGCCTCATGCATCCAAAGACGAAACTTAGAAACGAGGAGCCTCTCAAACGTTTCCTGAGGCGGGATTTTGAGAGGATGATCAACGCTCCCGTTCTTGCCCAACCGCCTCGAACGTCACGAGGGCAGCAGAGGCAGCGCGTGGCAACGTGGGGATCCTGGCGCGTGGCCGGCCTGCACCGCCTTTCTTCATGCGGACGGCACCGCCTGCGGGTTGAGATCGTGCCTCACCCAGGGCTGACCTCCTCGTCCCGTGGCGCTTCTGAAGTTTATGTGCTTGGTGGTTAGCAAGTAACCCCCCTCCCCCCAGCCTTGTAAACGAGACTCAGAAGCCAGAAGGAAGCAAGTGGTAACACAACGGTCCCGCTGCGATCTCGGGGAGACGGTGCGGAGGCCCACAGCCGCGGACCGGTCGCTGGTTACCTAACCTCTGTCTGCACCTCAGCTTTACCATCGGCCAGGTGGGGCAACAATGAATTGTGCTTTGGAACAGGGACCGCTGTGCGCACACGCGTGACACACACAACAACATGGCCGCTTCACAGTGCAAACAACACATCCAAGACATGCAGTCCATACAGTCACTCACAGTAGCCGTTCTGTATCTACCCTTCATTTCCCTGTCGCTCCTCTTTCGCAGGGCGATCTGATCCTGGGGCTTAAGGAAGACGAGTGTTGTGACACTTGAGGGCCCTGAGTTGAAGCATTTTCATGCCCATGTCACTCGCTGCATCCCCTTGATCAAACCCTTCCTAAACTCCCTATATCTGCTTCTACCCATACCCACGTCTAGTTGAGTCCTATACTTTCAGAGGCGAAGGGGGTCTTACAGAAGAACCTAGTGTTTTTTTCAAGTCTTCAGTCTGGTCTGTGAAGAGTCACAGAGCTGAAAGGAGCAGATGCGGGTGGGCACCCACGTCCGCTCGCGTGGGCCCTGCGGTGAAGTCCCTCCCCGAACACGCTGCGCGCTTCCTGCACGGAGAGCAGGAACACCACGCCACGCAGGTATCAGGCTCGACTGGCAGTAAGTAGGAAGATTTACGTCGGGTTAAAAGCCTAAGACGAGTTGGCATTTGAAAACGTGAGGCTCGCGAGCCATCGCGGCAGAAACCCGACAGCGTGGCCCGTTGCCCATTTCAGTTTGTCTGACAGAGTCCGGGAAAGAAAATGCAGTGTGACGTGCGGCCTCAGCTCCAAGCCGGCCTCTGATGGGAACAGGGTGCCTCAGGCTGAGCCCACCGCCGTGACGACTCAGGCTTCACCACGGACACCAGCTGGGACCAGGCAGCCCCTCTGGTCGGGAACCCCAAGTTTCCGGGATGGGCAGGCGGCCCGCTCTGCAGCCAACACCGAGCTCTCCAAAGACTGAAGTTCTAGAATTTCATCACTTCTCAAACATCTCTCATCCAGGATAGATATGTCCCCTTTGTCGAAACTCGCCGAGGTCCAACATGTCACAGTGTTCGGTGGGGGCCGCTGGACCCCCGCTGACTTATTCCGGTAATTCTACTTGGCCGCGTTTCTGCCCCCAGTGCCGGCAGGGAGTTGGCCTGGGACCTGCTGACGGGGACACAGGCTCTGCCCTGGCTGGTCCCTCCCGGGGGAGTCCGTGCAGAGCCAGCAGCTCGGGAGGTGTCCGTCTGTGGCGCCGTCACGCAGGCTGAGGGCAGGGCCACGGGGCGTGGACTGCAGACAGGCTCTGTGGCAGCCAGTGCCTCACGCGAAGGCTCATGCCCAGGTGCCCTGGCAGGAACAGAGTGGAAACAACGGTGTCCTTCCCGCCCTTCAAACGGCCGTGTTCCAACTCGAACGGACTTGAGCCCCGAACCGGGGGCTCTGGGGGGAGCAGGTGGAGCCGGTACCGCGGTCGGCCCTGGAACCGGCTGCTCTCTCCCCAAACAGGCCCCGGGTAAGGTTTACAGGGCATGAGGCTTTGTCTCCGAGAAGCCCGGGATTCTGCGGGTGAGCTCTACTGGTAACCAGGCAAATTCTCTCTTAAATAACTGATCTGGGGGTCGGATCTCCGGGTCCTGGGTGTGGGGAGGCCCTGGGGGTCGGACCGCAGGGACCTGGGTGTGGGGAGGCCCTGGGGGTCTGACCGCAGGGACCTGGGTGTGGGGAAGGCCCTGGGGTCGGACCGCAGGGACCTGGGTGTGGGGAAGGCCCTGGGGGTCGGACCGCAGGGACCTGGGTGTGGGGAGGCCCTGGGGGTCTGACCGTAGGGACCTGGGTGTGGGGAGGCCCTGGGGTCTGACCGTAGGGACCTGGGTGTGGGGAGGCCCTGGGGGTCTGACCGTAGGGACCTGGGTGTGGGGAGGCCCTGGGGGTCTGACCGCAGGGACCTGGGTGTGGGGAGGTCCTGGGGGTCTGACCGTAGGGACCTGGGTGTGGGGAGGCCCTGGGGTCTGACCGCAGGGACCTGGGTGTGGTGAGGCCCTGGGGTGGGACCGCAGGGACCTGGGGTGTGGGGAGGCCCTGGGGTGGGACCGCAGGGACCTGGGTGTGGGGAGGCCCTGGGGGGTCTGACCGCAGGGACCTGGGTGTGGGGAGGCCCTGGGGGTCTGACCGTAGGGACCTGGGGTGTGGGGAGGCCCTGGGGGTCTGACCGTAGGGACCTGGGTGTGGGGAAGGCCCTGGGGGTCTGACCGTAGGGACCTGGGGTGTGGGGAGGCCCTGGGGGTCTGACCGTAGGGACCTGGGGTGTGGGGAGGCCCACCAGTGGCGTCGCCTGGACTCCCAGCCTGCCCGCCACGAGGCTGGACGCAGAGCACACATTCCCTTCTGTGTCTGGAAGGAAACAATCTGCCAACCTGGTGAATGTGTTCCTGGGGCGAGGGTGACACTCTCAGGTCAGTCTTCAGCCACAGACAGGAGGAGGCCGTGGGCTGGCTGCCGCCCCCCTGCCTGCTCTCTGCACGGACGCAGTGCCTCACGTGTCTTAGGAACACAGGCGGAGAGCCAGACAAGAAGCTGGTGGGGGTTTTCCTCGGCTCCACTTCGCACGGGCGAGTGTGAGCTTCGAGCGACTGCACGGATGTGCAGCACAGTGTCTTTCCTGCACTTGCAAAGAACCACAGAGTATCGTCGTGGCCTGGAAATCTCCGGACAATGATGCATCACAACCCTGAACCACCAGAAACCTCATATGAGTCTATGACAGGCCCAAGTTTAAAGCCTGAAGTACCAAACAGCGGATTCACTTTATGGGCTGTATTAAACTACACACCTGTCACTGCCCACGTGCGCGTGCGTCCACGCACACACACACAGAGCAGCACTGCACAGAAAATACTGTATGGAGATAATCACAGGTACTGTATCAAGTAGAAAATCTGCTCACTGCCACAGACCCAAGGATTTCTGTAAAATGAGAAGAAAGTCACCGGACAGGACGAGGAAACTTCAGAGGCTCCTGGGAGATGAACGGTGGGCCTGCGGTCACACCTGAGGCCGAGCTGACTGATGGGAGAACACAACCACTTCCGGAAAGGAACGCGCCGACACTTTTAACAGCCGTTCTTAGACTAAGTGAAATGGAATTCACAGCAGTGACTCTGGGTGGGGAAGGTAGGGTGGAAAGTAGGGTGACTTAAAAATTACATTTTAAGTTTACAAACTAAACCTGAAATGTGAAATCCCAAATTCCTAACCTCTTCACGGTTATATTATTCAATTTCCAAAATGCAACTTCTAATTAAGATCAAGTTTTTAATTCATGCTTCAAGCACCCCCTTTACCTCAAGCATACAGGAATCGTACGTAACAAGGGAAAAATAAACAGGCCTAACCAGGCTCAAAACAAGACAGTTTCTCTGTGAACAGAAATGAGACAGAAGCCCGGGCGCCTGCCTTGGCCTCCGGGCTCGCAGCAGGACGGGAGCGCCCCTCACAGGCCCTGCACCTGAACGGCGGCTGTCCCGGACCTGCGGGGCAGGCCTGACGCACTCGGGCTGGGCGCGGGGGGCCTCTGCCCACGGCCATCCTTCCTTCCATCACGGAAAGGAGAGGGATGCTGCTCCGAGGACCTGCACTGAGGCCCCGACGAAAGAAGCAGTAGCAAAATCCAAATCCGGGGAGACAGAAGTGGAGAAAGAGAAAGCTGGATATGTTTCTCCACGAAAAATAAATCTGTAAATTAAAATTATAAAACTAGGGGCACCTGGGTAGCTCAGTTGTTTAAGTGTCCGACTCCAGCTCAGGTCATGATCTCGTGGTTTGTGAGTTCAAGCCCCATGTTGGGCTCTGTGCGGACAGCTCAGAGCCTGGAGCTGCTTCGGATTCTGTGTCTCCCTCTCTCTCTGCCCCTCCCCTGCTCATGCTCTGTCTCTCAATAATAAATAAACACTTAAAAAAAACAAGCTTTAAAATTGTAAAACTCATGTTTACACTGAATGTGAAGAAGGCAGACTGAACAACAGGCTCTGAGAAATAATTTAAAGTAATTTTGCTTACAGTCCCCAAAGAGATGACTAGACAACCAAACAAAAATAAATTATTTTACAGACTCTAGTAAATGTGAAAGGACATATTGGAAATTTTAAAAAGTGGATATTGAAAAAAATGGCAGAACAATGTTGGCTTGGAGAACAAAATACTTGAAGGAAGCCTAGTCACAGAAAGAAAATTCTGCTGAGAGATAAACTGGTTTAAAAATATGAAAGGTCAGTTAAGATCCATGACTGACACTTTTAAGAGTTTAAAAAAATACATTGAATAGAATCTGAAACACAATAATAAAAACAATTCTGGAGAAACAATATTTGAAGAGGTAACGGATATCAAATTCTTCATCAGTGACGTTAGATATCAGAAGACAATAAAATAATATTTTCAGAGTATTAATAACATGTCCGTCTAGACATTTATGCCAAACTAAATGTCATTTAGGTGTGAGGGAAAGATGGAAATATTTTCAGATATACAAAGACCAAGAGATGTTATCACTTACTTTCAATACCTTACTGGAAAAAGATATCATGAAAAAATACATTTCAGCAAGAGGAAAGAACCTAGCGGAAACCAAGAGAAAACCGGTGACACAGAAGAGGCCCCGGACCCCAACATTTCCAACAAGCGGGTCAACGATCTGCCCGTGCTGCACACGCCATTATAGCCTTACTCTTGTCTAGAAACAAACAGGCACAGAATTAACTTCAGAGTTTTTTTTTTAATTAATACGGATAGCTAAATATATAAGTAACAATATTAAGAGTAATAGTTAAAATAAAATAGAAGTATAATCTTTAGTTTGAAGCCAACACCAAGAAAAATGTTAAAAGTCAACCTTGCAGAGGTTGAGTCAAAGAATCAAAGTATGAGGACGAAAAAACAGCAGAATTCACTTGCAAAAGTAAGTCTAAATCTACCTGTAGTCAAAACCTGGTGTATGCGCTAGATTTTCCAGTTGAAAGACACCAACCTACCCACTGAATTATGAAATCAGCTGGAAAGACTGAGAGTGCCACTGTAAATACAGTTGGCTTAGCACTGTTGGTGTAAGACAGAAGAAAATTAACTCCAAAGCCGTAAGGAGGAAAGAATATGAATGTGAAACAATAACACAAAGCAAATCTCCAGGAGATCAACAAGCACAAAGGTCCCGTCACATGGTGTCAAGATGCCTAGAGCAAGAAGCAGTAGAGGAAAACGGACGAAAGCATGAACTGGGACAGACTTTCATTCCTCTTGATTATAAACAAACAGAAGAAAGTGCAAATATAATAGTGAGGTCATAAACACCAGCACAAGTTTGACTCCACGGCTGTGACAGAACAGATATTAAGTAGACTCCTGTAACAACAAGCCCATTAAGCACCTTTTTCAGACACACAGTGAAATTTCATGAAAACTAACCAGGAAGCGGGTCACTACCTTGGAGTCCAAGTTATGTGAATAATAATCTCTGGAAATAATTGATTAGAAGTCACATGTTTTTTGGGGAAAAAAGCAACTCATTGAGTAACAAGGAAACCATAATGGAAATTTCAAATAGTTAAATTAAAACAAAAGTGCTTTGTGTCAAAACCGGTGGGCTGAAACGAAGTGGGTACCCTGAGAGGAAGTTACAGCTGTAAACGCAAATACAAAGAGATAAAAGAAGGCTGAAGATAAACAGGTGAAACAGTCACCTCAACAAGCTGGAGAAGCAGGGGAGGCACGAAGAGCGGACGGGAGGAAACGGACGAGAACAAGAACTAACGATGGAGGGAGAGAAACAGGCCGCCTCGGACACGGCTGATGACGCCCACCTTTGCGGCCAAGTCCGCGGGGTGCGGGGGCACCCACACGCCAGCAGCGGGGACGCGGAGAATGGACCGCCAGCCACAGCAAAGGGAGAGAAGGCTCCAGAAGCCTGTGTCCCGCTGTGCCCTCAACAGCTCCAAGTCCCTCACAGGACTCTCTCACCCCAAACTGTTTTTCTGCAAGACCCCACTTACCACCTCCTGAGTCACAAACCAAGTAACTTCTTTGACTCCTGCCTTTGACATGTTGTGTAATAGGAGGTAATCAAACTAAAGACCAATATTGTTCAAATATCCTAAAGAGGGGGGCCTGGGTGGCTCAGTTGGTTGAGCATCAGACTTAGGCTCAGGTCGTGATCTCGCGGTTCATGAGTTCAAGCCCCATGTTGGGCTCTGTGCTAACAGCTTGGAGCCTGGAGCCTGCTTTGAATTCTTTTTTTTTTTTTTAATAGTTTGTTATCAAGTTGGTTTCCATATAACACCCAGTGCTCATCCCACAAGTGCCCTCCTCCATGCCCATCACCCACTTCTCCTCCCCTCCCACCCCCATCAGCCTTCAGTTTGTTCTCGGCATTCAAGAGTCTCTCATGGTTTGGATTCTGTGTCTCCCTCTCTCTCTGCCCCTCCCCTATTCACATGCACTTGCTCTATCAAAAATAAACATTAAAAATTTTTTTAATAAAAAATAAAAGATCTCAAAGATACTACACAGCTAGCAGTATTGTTAGTTGCAATATGCTACTACATAAAATAAAATAAAATCCTACATTTTTTTGCACACAGAGAAGAAATTTTATTAGAGTGACATTTTTTTTCATATATTATGCTGTTAACTCATAGGTTGGATGTTTAATACATTTTGGTTTTTTTTTAATTGCTCATCAGCAACTTTTTTAAAAAATATTTTTATTTATTTCTAGGAGAGAGAGAGAAAGACAGCACGAGCAGGGGAGGGTCAGAGAGAGGGAGTCACAGACTGAAACAGGCTCCAGGCTCTGAGCTGGCAGTCAGCACAGAGCCCGACGCGGGGCTCGAACCCACGAACCGCGAGATCATGACCTGAGCGAAAGTCAGACGCTTAACTGACTAAGCCACCCAGGCGCCCCAATACGTTTTTTAAAATAATATATGTGGTATGTCATATATGATGTGTGTAGGTCTATGTATATGAGTCTCACAAAGGTTTCTGGGAAATAATGAGCATATCCAGCAATGTTGCTAAAACAGGGAACGATCACTCGGTCTTTTCCCACTTGACCAGGAGCATGCGGTGCCTCCTGAGGCAACACCCCTCCAGCAAGCTGCAGGGGGGGCTCTCACCTCCTCGGTCCTGCTACTTTCAACAGTTACAGTCAGATGCAAAATAAACTTGCAAATCCTCCTCATTTATTATATAAATGGGGAAAGGAGCCATGGGATGTAGGTTTCTTTGTTTCTTTTTCATTTTTAATCAGCCAATCCAAATACAAAACTGACCTGCTACATGTTATGATCAGCACGCGTTCCGAACCAGTCGCAGAGAGGAGCAGCGCTAGATCAGCCCAGCGGCGAGGCGGGTCACCGCCAGGGGCTGCGTCGCACTGGGAGCGTGAAAACGGAACCTGAGCTGCACCTGGTCGTGGCCCCGTGCAGCATCTTGGGCAAGAGATTTGCCCTTCGGGGTCTCAGGTTCCCCTTGGGACAGTTGTGAAAACAGTGCCTTTCCCGTCGTGCCATCACGCAGTTAACTGGGCATCTGTGCAAAGGTGCCCTTACGTGTGAGTTCCCAGGAAATGTCACTTGTAATAAAGTGAAGGATGACAGTGTTTAGTCACAGGGACTAAAATTCCAGCCTGGAGAATTAGCCAAATGGATGATACACACATGAATCATCAGACATGTGCCTCCCAGGATCCTTCTTTTTTTAAATTTTTTTTCATGTTTGATTTAGTTATTTTGAGAGAGAGAGAGAGAGAGAGTGAGCATGAGCAGGGGAGGGGCAGAGGGAGAATCCCAAGCAGGCTCGCAGGCTCCGCACTGTCAGTGCAGAGCCCAGCACAGGGCTTGAACCCATGAACTGTGGGGCCATGACCTGACCTGAAATCAAGAGTCAGATGTTCAACGAACTGGGCCACCCGGGCGCCCTAGTCCCTGGATCCTTCTATCTGCTGCAATGCAGGTGTTTCCTCCACTCCTCTCCAAGAAGGAAGGGGTGCCTGGTGAGCAGCGGCCACACGTGGAGCTCCCCGACTCACGCCAAACAGTGTTCCCAGCACCAGCCTGGAGCACCGGCAGCTAGGGAACTCCCGTCGGCTTCTGGCGGCCTGCTGACCAGAGACCAGCCTCCCTCTGGGCTACTCGTGAGGCACGAATCTGAAGCTCGGGAAATCAGTCCACACTGAAGCCGGCCCAGGAGCATTTATTACAACGTTCCTGTGACACAGCGATCCGCACCTGTAAGGACTCACACTGTACTCTGGAAGCAGAAGTTGTATAAACACTAAATTAGATGCACAGTCTAACAATCATGACTGTAGCAAAAATTATAAACTACGTAATGGTATAGTGAAATGAAAAATGAGTCCCATAAGTTATAAGTTCAGAAAAACACTGGAAGTCTAATACAATTCTGACAATTCTCAAACGTTCAGCAGTTTTTGAAGAAACTTGATAGACAAGTGCACAGAATAGCTAAAATACCATTGGTCAGAGAAACACCGTGGGCAGAATGCCCCGCGCATGCGCGTGGCACCCAGGATGAAGCGGTCGGGCGCAGGGCCAGCACACAGCCCGTGGGAGGGAATACAGACCCTGAGATGGGGGCATTTATGCAGGAACAGGAAGGACAGCCCTGGCGGCCGTGGGGAAGGACAGGAGCCTCTCACCCTCGGCTGGTGGGGACACGAACAGTACACGTGGTAACGCAGCGTCGTGCCGACGGTAACGCAGCGTCCTGCCCACGGTAACTAGCATCCTGCCGACGGTAACGCAGCGTCCTGCCGACGGTAACGCAGCATCCTGCCCACGGTAACGCAGCGTCCTGCCCACGGTAACGCAGCGTCCTGCCGACGGTAACTAGCGTCCTGCCCACGGTAACTAGCGCCCTGCCCACGGTAACGCAGCGTCCTGCCCACGGTAACGCAGCGTCCTGCCCACGGTAACGCAGCCCTGCCCACTGCACTAGCGTCCTGCCCACGGTAACGCAGCGTCCTGCCCACGGTAACGCAGCCTGCCGACGGTAACTAGCGTCCTGCCGACGGTAACGCAGCGTCCTGCCCACGGTAACGCAGCTGCCCTGCCCATGGTAACGCAGCGCCTGCCGACGGTAACTGCAGCGCCCTGCCCACGGTAACGCAGCTGCCCTGCCCACGGTAACGCACGCAGTCCTGCCCACGGTAACGCAGCGTCCTGCCGACGGTAACGCAGCGTCCTGCCGACGGTAACTAGCGTCCTGCCGACGGTAACGCAGCGTCCTGCCCACGGTAACGCAGCGTCCTGCCGACGGTAACGCAGCGTCCTGCCGACGGTAACGCAGCGTGGGGGGGGAGGGCGCCAGCTCTCACAGTCCGGCTGGGGCGTGGGCGTGGCAGCTGCGGGATCGCGTCACCTGGTGCCGCAGGAGCCAGAAGTCCCCACCGCGGGGTCCGCCGGGCCGCAGCCTCCTGCCGCCCCGCAGCCACACTCCCCGGCTGCAGACGGAGGCGGAGTGGCCGCGGCACACTAAGTTCGCCCTGGACGGGCAGAGCCCTCGCCGAGTCCTGGGCGTTTGCTGACCGACACCCCCTCCCAGCACACGTGATGGAGAGCAGCGTGCAGGGGGGTTCGCAGGGACAAGTAACGTTCTTCATGCCACACATCCAACCCTCAGCAAAATACAAGAAGAAAAAAGTTACCACACAAAGATATTTGACAAAACTGAACGTAGGCGACGTGAGGAAATGCGGTGAGGGCTCTGACCAGCGGTAGCCGTGGCGGCTCTGCGGGGTGACGTCAGCCCTCTGGACTCTGGCCCACAGTGGCCAAGATGCACGAAGACAGACTTTTCTCAGGATGTGAGGTACAGTCGGATTTTCTAACCAGATGCACCTGGAGTAATAGGGTCTTAACTGGCCCTTTATCTTCCCAGATCCTGTTCTGTAGTTACTGGGATGCACGGGATGAGAGGAGCTAGGATTCCGAGGTTGTCTGAACAGTGACCCCGAGAAGCCTGGGGGACACACGCTGGGGGATCAGCACCGGCAGCTGCTCCCAGCAAACTGGTCAAGGAAGTGAGTCAACTGAGCACCTCCCATGTGCTTGGGTTTGGATCCAGTTTTTCCAGAAGGTTCTCCATAAACTAGGTAGAACTAAACAGCCTGACACCTGGTCACGACTAAACCCGCAGAGAGGGGCAGACGGCCCCAACGTGACCACCAGCCAGCCCCACGCTCAGCTGTACCAGGGGCTGAGGCCAGGGGAGGGTGAGTGAGTGAGTGAGGAGTCCCACCAACACCGACAGGGAGAGAGACGTTGGCGCGGGCACGTGCCAAGAAGCCAGGGAACACGGCCGTGGCTCATTCTCCCTCAGTCGGCAGCACCCAGGCCTCTTGCATGGGACACAGCAGGACAAGGCCCCACACGCACCTGTCCCTGTGAAAGCTGTCCCACTGAGACTGAAGTCGGACACACACCCTAGAGCGCGGCCGTCCACACTGCACTCAGCTCCCTGCTGCAGCACAAACACCTCATCCAGGACAGACTCAAGTCCAGCTGCCTCAGTTCCCCGCCACACGCTGAGGGACTCGCTCACGGGCGCTGGAGATGTGGGTGTGGACACCGTCGGGGCCACCGTTGTACCTGCTCCTGGAGGGGAGCTAGGAGCTGAGCAGGTCGAGAAGTAAACTGTTACAGGCCCACACGCTTTGGTACGAGCCCCGAGGCGCCCACAGCAAATCCCACAAAGGGTCCAATGAAGCCCAGGTGACCATCACACGTCAGAGCTTTGTGAGAATCCATAGGTCAAACGACACCAACAGGTCTGCCTCCACCCTGTCCTTGAAAAAGACGCCCTTTGGCCGTACCACGAACATGGCGACCAGATGCAGGAGACGGGCCGGAAGCAGCACGATGCGGTTCGTGAGCTTCTCGAGCCTCCAGAAGTGACGGAGGGCAGAGGTTGACTGATGCAGGGGGTCACACACGTACTGAGCGGCAGGGGCCGCGATGCAGCTTCATGAGACACAAGAACTTCTCAGGGGCCCAGAGTTACTGCTGTTTACATGTGCTGACACCCGGCCACCAGAGTGCCCCGCACCCGTGCCCTGCGTAATCACTTCTGGGAGCTCAGGGGACAGGACGCCCTCTGGCTTCCAAGAGCGTCCTCAGACGGTACAGCCGATCATCTATTCATTCATCACAAGCTCCCTTTCCTGGGAGGAAAGCGAGCGAATGAGTCTGACCGGAAAGCACCACGTGAACTTAGCTGTGTCAGCTGCTCGTCTGGGGGACTTTTCAGTGCATGCGATTTGTCGTGTTTTCCATCTGTGCTGTGACTCCCTGGGCCTGCCCGGCATTCCCACAACTTTCAACCAGACTCTGGTCGTTAACACACCTTTTCCCCGTTCGTCGAAACCTGTCGGCCTCGCCGGGCACCTGCACGAGACTGCAGCCAAACAGCCGATCGCCAGTTGTGTCCCTGGCCCAGCACCGAGCTCCTCTGCACTGGAAGGAAGCTTTGCTAACAGTGGGGACAAAGTTTTGGCCCACTAAGTGCTACCGGGTTAGAAGCATGCTAACTGCGGAGGGTTTAGCGGAAGCATCCTGACGTGAGATGCATCCGAGACGGGCGGGCTTGCCGAGCGGACGGAGGTGAGGCGGGGGGACAGGTTGTGAAAAAGCAGGGGCGGTTCAGCATTAATGGCAGAAATCTAAATAACGGGAATTCGTCTGTTTACTACAAAATGCCTCCAGCCTTGCTGTGTTGTCGGTCGTGACGGGAGCAGCGCCGCCCTCTCTGACGACAGCCTCGGGTCCCACGGGCTGCGCTACCGTCGGGCTTTCACGAAGTCACTTCCGTGGCAGCACAGATGTTCCTACAGAAGTGAAACCTCATACTTTCTGCGTAATCTGCCGAAGACCCGCACACGAGCTCTGCGCGGGAGACAGCCTCACGTGGCGCTCATTCCGCCTGAGGACCACTGAGGGTCACAGGGCATTCCACGCGACAGCAGCCTGCCCCCGCGAGCAGGGGCCCCCGGCAGCGAGCGCAGACCGCAGAAAGGTGGGCCAGCCTACGACCGCTGCGCCCGCTGCTGCCGAGTACGCCTAAGGGCCTGGTAAGTCCCGCCCGGTAAAAATCACCTGCTCGTCATCAGCACCGACTTCATTTCGCGGAGCGAGACAGGGACAGAGAGGAAGAGATGCGCGGGTCTCCCGCTTCGCCCGTTCCCGCCCGCTCTAAGCCATCGGCCCCAACCCGCCACGGCAGTAACAGCAGAACCCGTGGCCAGCGAGCTCTCCCACCGGTGGGCGCGAGCTCCGGTGCAGCTGCGACCCTTTCTGTTCGTAGGGAGACAAGGCTCAGGTGAGCAGAGTCGTGTGTCCCCGGTGAGCTGGGGCCAGCAGGCCGGGAGTGAGACTCGAGTGCGCTGAAGTGTCCCCCCCCAACCCAGGAGCAGCCTGGTTGCTGCAACTGCCAGCACCTGTGGGCTTATTAGAAATGCAGCTTCTGGACCGCCCAGACCCACCCAGGGAGCGCCTGTGTCTTCAAAGGATCCCCGGAGCTTCAAAGGATGCTGATGTGTGAGAAGCTTCCAGTTCTCTTAGCCATTTGGCAGTGGTTCTCAGATTGCCTTGCGACCAGAATCATCTGGAAGACTACTTAAAATATAGATTGCCGGTGGGGGCACCTGGGTGGCTCAGTCGGTTAAGCGTCTGACTCTTGATCTCAGCCCAGGTCTTGATCTCAGAGTTGTGAGTTCGAGTCCCTCACTGGGCTCCGCACCCAAGGGCCACCTACTTATACATGCACACGGGTCACTGTGCCTTCCCCTCCAGACTTGTCCAGCCAGCAGGACTGGGCGGAGGGCCCGAGAATGTGCACCCCTGACAAGCTCACAAGTGATGCTGATGCTGCTGGTCCAGGGACCTCACCTCATGAAACACTCTACTTTCCTATACTGCTTCCAAACACCCATCAGGCACTATGCTCGTCAGAATCCTTCTGCTAATGCCTTCCAAGCTGGTAAACTCACAAACTTCCAAAAATGACCTCTACAGGGCACATTTGAATTCTTACATTTTTCTGTTTCCAGTGGAATTGGGATTCCTCTGCAAATGTGCATTTCGTCTGAGCTAAAAAGTGAAAGGCTGCAACTGTACAAGCTATAGCTGGAGGGCTTCCAAGCCCGCGTCTCTCCTCGTCCCCGCTCCCCGTCCCCGCTCTAGTCGCGTCTGCCATCTGAAGGCAGAAGACTGGCACACGTCACGGCCATTTGAAATCTCCAGGGAGACAATAATCAGGACACGTGTAATAATCGTCTGCCACTAAAATACTCTGCCTCACATAACAAGTACTGAGCAACTGTTAATTCTGACCCGTCGGCACTGACCCGTCGGCGCGCTAACAGAACTTGCAGCGTCCCAAAAACACATCAAGCGTCCTGGTGGGGCCTATCTCGATAATGAACTTTCCCGAGTGCCTGCGTTTATAAGCTGTAAATCCTGCCCCTCCCGGGACACTATCTGGAAGTCCAAAGAAACCAACACATTGTGCCAAATTGAAGACCAAGCCTGGCTGATTAAGGAGGAGAGAAATGCAGTGATTGCAAGAACGTAAGAAAGCAAGGGAGCACAATACATTTACAGGAGCACAGTAATGGAGTCAAAATACAGCCATTACAGATAAAAACAGGTAAGACGTTGTTACACACCGGCTGTACAGCTACAATGATCACCTTCAAAAAGGTGATCATCTTCAGTGATCATCTATACCAAACATCCACCACCTGGGCTAACAGACTTCGTCAGACAAAGATGAACCCCATGGACTGTTCTCTGCAACGCAAGCCGGGCCCCGACCACACCGCGTGCGGGCCGCCCCCTGCGCCATTTCCATATTTGTCCTTCAGGTCTGATTAGCAGGCCACTCATTACTGTGCTAAACTGAAAATGTGTGTCCTTATTACTTACTAAGGTACATGCACTTTAAACTATCCTACTGTCTTGACCCTGAATTTAGTGCATCTCGCACAGATCAGAGCCGTTGATGGCCTAATGATATACAATAACATCTGACTGAACGCTACTTTAAATAACTCAGGGTTTTTTAAAAAATTAAAATATTTTGAGTTCTGACAAACACTGTACTTTCTGCCTTAGATTTGATTTTCCAAATTGTACTTTGGGTCTTTTATTCCACAGCAGACTCAAGACAAGTACGAAAGCAGACATGTAACTTCCCAAAGCAGCAGTTTTTCCTCCTTTCTTGTCTTTCTGTGACCGGAGCTGTTGTGAGGAGACAGAAGGGGAGGAGTAAGGAGCGGGACTGAAGGTGCGTAGCTGCGTTTGCGGGGAGCAGGGCAGTTCTGGGTGTGGATGCGGTCGTCGTGCAAGCCCTGGGGGGCCTCCGTCCTCCCCCGCCCGGCCTTCCCCAACTGTACCCCCCCACACACTGCGAGCAGACCCCGCCCCGAGAGTCTCCTCCATGAGGCAGCACAGACCGGCTCACTGCCTGCCTCCGTGCGGCCAGTGAGCTGAGAACGGCTTCTAGGCTTCTAAACGGCTGGAAACTGTTCAGGAATACTTTGTGACACATGAACATGGTATGAAGTTCAAGTTCCAACGTCCGTGAATACAGGCACACTGGCGCAGTCACACCCGCCTGCTTCCGCACTGTCACCAGCGGCTGGCTGTGACGGGGACCAGACGTGGCCTCCGGTGGCTTCGGGCTTGCGCTCCACGCACCAAGGTCACAAGAC
Source organism: Proteles cristata cristata (assembly GCA_017311185.1). Taxonomy (NCBI): domain Eukaryota; kingdom Metazoa; phylum Chordata; class Mammalia; order Carnivora; family Hyaenidae; genus Proteles; species Proteles cristata. The sequence continues at coordinate 52,942 of JAESUZ010005138.1, read as the reverse complement.
GGCACCACAAGGGCACAGGCCACACCGAAGCAGGGAAAGTGGACTGCGACTCGGCACCGTGCGGCGTGGCGGCGTGTGGCTTAGCCTGACAGAGAGCAGGCAGGAAGGACGCCACAGCCACGCACACACCAGCCGGCGCCTCACCACGACTCAGACCGCTCGGCCGGAAAAGCGAGAACTTGAAAACAGAATATCTCAATGCGGCGTAATTTCTTCTAAAGACAACAGTCAGGCTGCAGAGTAATTCTGTAAGTGGCTTACTTGTCAGCCAACCGTGAGCTGAGGCGGCCAGACAAACGGACGCCCAGGCGGCAGGCTCGTCCAAGGACTGAGGACGACGACAGCAACTCCCACTGTTCGTTAAAACAGGAAAGCTGTCTCAAGAGCGTCTCCTTGAGTCTGGATGCATCAGAAACGTTACTGGTAACACAGCTCACAATGCTGCTGATGTAAGAAGTCAGTGGTCTGGGGGCGACTAGGGGGCTCAGTCAGGAGCGCCCGACTCTTGATTTCTGCTCAGGTTATGATCCCAGGGTCATGGGATCGAGACTCACGCCGGGCTCCATGCTGAATGTGGAGCCTGCTTAAGACTCTCACTCTCTCTCTCTCTCTCTCTCTCCCCCCCCCCATGTGTCACTCTCCCCCCCGCCCCCTCCCACTCACTTTGCTCTCTCGAAAAAGAAAAAGAAAAAGAAGTCAGTACAGTAGTCTAAAGTGACTGAAGAGACAGTGTCTGTGACCGGCCTCAGCAGAACGACTGTAGCCAGAAATATTTGAAAAGCTGAGAAAATGTGGATTTGGTACAACCTGAAGTGGAATCTTCAAAGAAGTGTCATAACTGGTGGTGTTAAAGTGCAGGCGGAGGAGAAGGCTCAGGTGCACAACTTACAGCCCTTGTGAAGCTCTGATGTGTTTAAAGCTTAGGGTTACCTATGGGGCGCCTGGGGGGCTCAGCTGGTTGAGTGTCCGACTTCGGCTCAGGTCATGATCTCACGGTTTGTGGGTTCGAGCTCCGCGTCGGGCTCTGTGCTGACAGCTCAGAGCCTGGAGCTGCTTCAGATTCTGTGTCTCCCTCTCTCTCTGCCCCTCCCCCATTCGTGCTCTCTCTCTCTCAAAAACAAACATTTAAAAAAATTTTTTTTAAAGCTCAGGGTTACCTACTGTGCCATCAGCAGGCACCAGGAGGCGGAAGAGTTCTGTGAGGCTTCATGGGAAACAGAATGCCTCGCCACAGCCAACCGCACAGCCGTGGTGAAGCTTTTCCTTAACTGTCAGGTCAGGGTGGACACTACAAGTTTTCTAAGTGAGAACTGCCTTCCACCATTAGCACTAAACATGGAACGCTTGCAGAATTAGCTTGATGCCGCGTGCCAGTGAACCCAGCCTAAAACTATCACTCATGCAAAACTTACCCTGCAGTCGAGTCACACTGGTGGCAACTAGGGCCCGAAGAACAATTCTACACCACGTGCCATGCTGTCGAAGTCACACACGAGAGACAGCTGTGCTCCCACACACATCTGAAGCAGAAACACCCCCAGCTCAAACCGCAGGTCCAGTCCCAGGAGACCTCGGTGCGAGGGTGGGATGCCTCCTGTGGCCCAGGACTCACCACCTCACCTGAGGGGCTCCCACCCAGCCTTCAGATGGAAGTGATCAGTCTGCAGTGTAGTGAGTTTTTTTTTAAATTCTAACTAGATTGTCTAGATTATTTTAATGTGTGAAGGGCAGAAAGTCATAAAGTTAAATATTTCAAATCCTACCCATAATTTGATACTGAAATGACCAAAAAAAAAAAAATCAAAATTTGAAATCTATCAAGCCTATAAAATAAAGTACAATCGTAGAGCCCAAAGATAATATCAAATTATGTTATTCCATTTAAATACTTTATTCTAGAGGAAGCTAGAATTAGTAAAGCAAGGAAATATTTAATAACAGCTAGAAAGATACTATCATGCAATCACACTGGCTGTCTAGACAACACACAAGTTAGATTTTAATGATGTTATTTGAAGCTTCTTTAAAGGCTGCAAACATGAGTGTTTCAACACTGGAACGCAACACTGTCTAATTTTGCTTCTTTAGATATTAGAGACAATGGCTTCAGTCGCCTTAATAGAAGGTCATGTCAAACGTTTCAAGAAAGAATATGAGAAAACAGTGCCTGTCTGATAAACCTGATACAGTCTCTTCCTTTTAAAGCGAAATCTACAAAGAGACAGAAGAGAGATGATGTAAAAACTAAGCAACAGTGATGCCAAGATATGGATGAAATCACTAATGACTCTAAAAGAAATGGAAGTAGATTAAGAAAATATACTTTCATAAAATAAAAAAAAATACATGAAAAATTACAGTGTACCTGGATGACTGAGTCAGTTAAGTGGCCAACTCTTGGTTTCGGCTCAGGTCATGATCTTACGGTTCATAGGTTCAAGCCCTGTGTTGAGCTCTGAGCACAGAGCCTGCTTGGGATTCTCTCTCTCCCTCTCTCTCTGCCCCTCCCTCACTTTGCTCTTTTCTCTCTCAAAATAAATAAACTTTTTTAAGAATTACAGAAAGATGTTACCTTTATTTATTATTGCTTACAAGCTATCCCAAATCTTTGATTGTTCAAAATAATAACCATTTTCTTATATTTCACGATGTGCGGGTCAGTTACTGGCAGGTCCCGTTGGGTAACTCTTCTGCTCTGTGTTGCACTCGTGACTGTCACCTCCCGGGCTCACCTGGGACTGCTCTGGGAGCCCCTACATGGCCTCTCCAGCATGGTGGCCTCAACATGGTAGGGCTTCTCACGGGCTGGCTCGGGCTCCAAGAGTGAGCAATCTAGGAAGCAAACTGGAAGCGGCATGGGCTTCTATGACTGTCCTCAGAGACCATGTGTCCTTCCTGTCCTACCCAACGGACCAAACAGCCACAGAATACCTAGATTCCAGGGGAGAGGACACACACTGGCCTCTTGGTGAAAGAAGCATCAAAGAATCTGTAGCCATATTTTAAGATTTTACCTTCAGAACTCCAGTGCTTGTCCCGACTCAAATTTATCCACTTTGATATATTTGCATATATTCAGAGACAACAACTTCCAAAACCCAACCAAGCCTAAAGAAGATAACCTAGGACTAGAATATGTTAAGCAGTATATTACTTATAAACAAGGTTCTGAACAATAATCTCTAACAGCAAATATACTAGATCTGTAGTCAGTCATTCACCTGTGGAAATAATTACTACATATCCAGTGCCTGCTACTTGCCATGTCGTACACCAGTAGATATAGACACAGCAACAAAGCAGTTGCACATTATCTCTGTTCTCACTTTTCTGAATTAAAGTGGCAGAAGTGCAGGGAAGAGAAAGTAACTTTATGGAGCGAAACCCCTATCAGACACTGCATTTCACAGTGGCTCCTAGCTATTACCTCAGAGCTCCCTGACATACAATAAATGAAAAAGTGAGTATCAGTTGACAATCTACATACTTTGTTGAAAAATTCAAGGTCTCAATAAGACTCACTTTATTTCAGTATGAATAAAGGCAGAAAATAATAAAATCAACACCTTAATAATAAAAACCTAACAAGACTTTTGTAAGGAAAAAAAAGATAAAACCAGTTGATCATCTCCACAGATGCAGAAAAAGCATTTGACAAACTAAAACATCCACTCATGATAAAAACCCTCAACAAAGGTTTAGAGGGAAACTCAATATAATAAAGGCCATATATAAAAAACTCACCAGTAACAATATACTCAAGGGTGAAAAGCTGAGAGCTTTTCCTCTAAGAAAGGAACAAGTCAAGGATATCTGTTCCCACCACGTTTATCCAACACAGCATGGGAAGGAGGTCCTCACCACAGCAATCGCACAAGGGAAAAATAAAATGCAGGGGCACCTGGGGGACTCAGTCAGCTAAGTGTCCAATTCTTGACTTCAGCTTAGGACCCAACCTCACGGTTCATGAATTCAAGCCTAGTACTGGACGCTGCACAGAAAGTGCAGAGCCTGCTTGGGACTCTCCTCTCTCCTTCTCTATCTGCCCCTCTCCCACTTGCTCTCTCTCTCTCTCTCTCTCTCTCTCAAAATAAATAAAGTTTTTTTAAAAAAGAAAAAGAGGGGCGCTTGGGTGGCTTAGTCCGTTAAGCATCCGACTTTCGCTTAGGTCATGATCTCGCGGTTTGTGGGTTCGAGCCCCGCGTTGGGCTCTGTGCTGACAGCTCAGAGCCTGGAGCCTGTTTCAGAGTCTGTATCTCCCTCTCTCTCTGACCCTCCTCTGCTCACACTGTTTCCCTCTCTCTCTCTCCTAGAAATAAATAAAAATATTTAAAAAAAAAAAAAAGAAAAAGAAAAAGAAATAAACTGCATCCAAATTGGTAAAAAATAAAACTCATACTATTTGCAGATGACATGATACTATATGTAAAAAACTATAAACATTCCACCAGAAAACTATTAGAACTGATAAATGAATTCAGTAGTCACAGGATGCAAAATTAATATTCAGAAATCTGTTGCATTTGTATGTACAATGAAGTCTCAGAGAAATTAAGATAATTACCTCATTGACGACTGAATCAAAAATAATCAAACAGGCAAAAATGAACTTAACCAAGGAGGTGAAAGACTTATACTCCAAAACCTACAAAATACTGATGAAAAAAACTGAAGAAGGTGTAAACAAATGAAAAGATACTCCCTGCTCACGAATTGGAAGAACAGCATTAAAATGTCCGTGAATACACAGCAGTCTACAGAGTCAATGCAATCCCCATCAAAGTACCAACAGCATTTTCTACAGAACTAGAAAAAACAATTCTAAAATTTGTATGGAACCACAAAAAACTACAAATAGCCAAAGCAATCCTGCAAAAGAAAAGCTGGAGGTATCACAATCCCAGATTTCAAGACCTAGTATGAGGCCAGAGTAATCGAAACAGTATGAGACTGGCACAAAATAGACACATAGATCAATGGACCATAATAAAAGAAATCAGAAATAAACCCCCAATTATATGGTCATTTAATCTTCAACAAAGGAGGAAAGAATATGCAATAGGAAAAAGATAGTGTCTTCAACAAATGGTGCTGGGAATACTGAACAGCTACATGCAAAAGAATGAAACTGGATTTCTTACACCACACATGAAAATAAACTTGAAAAATGAATTAAAGACCTAAATGTGAGACTAGAAACTATAAAACTTCTAGAAGAAAACATAGGCAGTAATTTATTTGACATCATCGGTAGCAACATTTTTCTAGGTAAGTCCCCTGAGGCAAGGGAAACAAAAGCAAAAATAAACTATTGGGATTACACCAAAACAAAAAGCTTTTATACAGTGAAGGAAATCATCAACAATGCAAAAAGATAACGCATTGAGTAGGAGAAGATAGTTGTAAATGGTATATCTGATAAAGGGTTAGTATCCAAAATATATAAAGAACTTATATAACTCAACATCAAAAACAAAAACAAATAATCCAACTAAAAAATGAACAGAGGACATGAATAGACATTTTTCCAAAGAAGACATACAAATGGCCAACAGACACATGAAAAGATGTGCAACATCACCAGTCATCAGGGAAATACAGATCAGAACCACAATGAGACACCACCTCACACCTGTTAGAATGGCTAAAAGAAAAACACAAGAAATAACAGGTATTAATGAGGATGTGGAGAAAAAGCAACCCTCATCAACTACTGGTGGGAACGTAAACTGGTGCAGCTACTGTGGAAAACAGTATGGAGGTTATTCAATATATTAAAAATAGAATTACTGGGGGGAGGGGCAAGATGGCGGAGAAGTAGGGAGCTCCGTGCACTGCACTCGCCCCCATACCTCACACAGAAAAGATCTGAAGCCATAGAAAACCTTACAGAACCCAAGATTTGGAGAGAAAGGACGCAGAATCCACTGAGAAAGCCTTCTAACGTGAGTGCGAACTGGAGAAGATAAAATCGGGCCAGGATTGGAGACTGGAGGGACTGGGCGATCCCCCTTTGCGGGGAGTGAGAGGGGAAAGAGAGAGAGTCCAAAACTACTCAAGATACAGTCGCTGTCACTAGGGAACAGAAAAATCTCCGCTCGGGGCACAGAAGGACCCTGTGTGCCAAATCCCTGCGCTCCAGGTCCCCGCGCACCAACTCTTCCCGGAGCGGCTGCGCACTGACCGCGCCTCAGGGCTCCTGGCTGGCTGGACCGCTGGAGGAGCCGCGTGCGGACCGGGCCTCTGTGCTGCGAGCTGGATGGAACTCTAGAGGGAAGGCGAAGGGCGTAAAACTGGGAGATTTGCCCGCGAATTCATGTTTCTGGTGACGAGACACAGAGGGACCTGGTTTCCCGCTCTCCAGTGGGCCAGACGCGCCCTGCGGACAAACCTGCCCATGTTGCCAACCCAACCTTAAGGAACGGGAGCAGCGGCTCTTGGCTCCGCCCCCAGGACTGGGCACGAGGCTTGGAGTTGCCCTGAGGGGATCACCTGCCAGGTTGTGTCTACCGCAATTTCAGTGGGGCTCACGGGAACTAGCCGGCCTGGGTTAAAGAGCGTGACCCACTCGGCACGGGGAGTTTACACACCCAAAATGCGAGGTGCAGCACTTGGTTCAAGAAGGGACTGGAGCACCGCCACTCTCCTCCCCACAACCACTAGGGCAGAGCTCCCGCCTGACGCACTGGATCACGCCACGCCCACCCCTGCTAGAGATGCCCGCCGCCTTTTTTTTTTTTTTTTTTAATCTTTTCCCCTGGTTACCAGCTTGCTTAAACAGTCACATCTAGTCCATTCTGTACATGTAAATTCTACACCTACTGACATTTTCATCTCTCTCTCAGGAGTAATTATACTGTATAGTCTCTCTGGATAATACCGCATCCTTCTCTCACCTCTCCAACCATATTCCACCCTTTAGCTCTTTGAAAAAAGCTTCTTATCCCTTCTGCCTGTTCATTCTATTTCCAATTTTGCCTCATCCCCGCCCTGTCTTCTCTCTCTTTCTCTGTGCTCTTCAACCAGCACTGCATACACCCGGCTATTTAACTATACCTGGGAAATCCGGTTATATGCTTTAAACCATTCTTTGTCATTGGTTTTCTTTTTTCCTTTTCTTTTCTTCTTTTTGACCGTTTTATGTATTTTTTATTCTCTATTATTCGCCCTCCCTCCTCTGTCTTTTCTCTTAACTTTTTCGTTTTCCCTCTCGGTTTGCATGTTAGCTGGATTTGTCTGTGCGTTTGTGGGCCCCTGCTCCCTGTGTGTTTGTCTGTCTGTTTTCTTCTCCAGGGCTACCTCAAGAAATAAGCCAGAGTACACAAGATGGAGAGTCCCAAATATCACTACGAGTAGGAAAATAAAATAACCAAGGTCCCAACAAGAGAGACCAAGAGATACCATTCAAAAAACACTCTCTGAAAGGATAGGCCCTGGACAGCCAAAGAGTCTTCTAGGATACAGCAGCACTCACAGGTGCAGAGAGCATAACAAGTCTTCAAAACTAACAAGAGACAGAAAGCTAACTAAAATGACAAAACAAAAGAGCTCTCTTCCAAAGAAACTCGAAGAAGAATTGACAGCTAATGAACTGCTCAAAACAGATATAAGCAGCATAACTGAAAAAGATTTTAGAATAATAATCATAAAATTAATAGCTGGGCTTGAAAAAAGCTTAAGGGACATCAAAGAAACTATGGCTACAGACAAAATGGAAAATAAAAATAGGCATGATGAATTAAAAAATGCGATAAATGGGATACATAATAAATTACAGCCTCCAATGCACGGATTGAAGGGGCAGAAAGGAGAATAAGTGATTTAGAAAACACCATTATAGAAAAACAAGAAGCTGATAAAAAAAAAAAAGAGAGAGAGAAAACTGATTCAGGAACATGAAAGAAGAGTTCGAGACCTCAGCAATACGGTTAAACGCAACAATATCCATATCATAGGAATCCCAGAAGAGGAAGAGAGAGGGAAAGGTGCTGAAGGAGTCCTGGAACAAATTATAGCAGAGAACTTCCCCAACATGGGGAAGGAAGTAAGCGTTGAAATACAAGAGGCTCAGAGGACTCCCCTCAGACGTAATTTGAATCGATCTTCTGCACGGCATATCATAGTAAAAATGGCAAAATACAAGGACAAAGAAAATTTTGAAAACAGGTAGGGAGAAAAGGGCCCTAACATACAAAGGGAAACCTATCAGAGTGGTGGCAGACCTCCCTACTGAAACGTGGCAGGACAGAAAGGAATGGCAGATCTTCAATGTGATGAACAGAAAAAATGTGCAGCCAAGAAACCTCTATCCAGCAAGCCTGTCATTCAAAATAGAAGGAGAGATAAAAACCTTTCCAAATAAACAGAAATTGAAAGAAGTTGTCACTACTACATGAGCCCTACAAAAAATCCTGAGGGGACGCTCTGAAGGAAATGTTGCAAGGAACAAAGATACCAGAGACACTACCACAAACATGAGCCCTACAAAGGATACAAAGACTCTAAACCCACATATTTCAATAATAACACTGAATGTAAATGTGATGAATGCTCCAATCAAAAGACATAGGGTAGCAGAATGGATTAAAAAAAAAATCCATCTATATGCTGTCTACAAGAAACTCATTTTAGACTGGAAGATACCTTCAGATTGAAAGTAAGGGGATGGAGAAATATATATCATGCTACGGGAAATCAAAAGAAAGCCGCAGTAGTTGTACTTATATCAGACAAACTGCACGTTAAATCAAAGACAGTCACAAGAGATGAAGAAGGGCACTACATAATAATTACAGGGTCCATCCATCAGGAAGAACTAACAATCATAAATGTCTATGCACCAAATATGGGAGCACCTAAATATTTAAAACAATTAATCACAAACAGAAATGAGCTTATAAATAAGAATGTGCTAAAAGCAGGGGAATTTAATACTCCACTTACAGCAATGGATAGGTCAACCAGACAGAAAATCACTAAAGAAATAATGGACTTGAAAGACACATTGGACCAGATGGATCTGATGGATATATTTAGAACTTTACATCCTGAGGCCAGAGAATTTACTTTCTTCTCAAGTGTGCATGGCACATTCTCCAAAATAGATCACATACTAGGACATAAAGCAGCCCTCAATAAATATAAAAGAATTGAGATCATATCATGCACACTCTCAGATCACAATGCTTTGAAACTTGAAATCAATCACAGGAAGAAACCTGGAAAATCTCTAAAAACATGGAGGTTAAAGAACACCCTACTAAAGAATGAATGGGCCAATCAGGCAATTAGAGATTAAATTTAAAAATATATGGAAACAAATGAAAATGAAAACACAACAATCCAAAATCTATGGGATGCAGCAAAGGCAGTCCTAAGAGGAAAGTACATTGCACTCCAGGCCTATTTCAAGAGATTACAAAAAGTGCAAGTCCAACATCTAACAGCTCACCTAAAGGAACTAGAGGCACAGCAACAAGAACACCCTAAACCCAGTAGAAGAGAAATAGTAAAAATTAGATCAGAAATATAACATAGAGACCAAAGAAACAATTGAACAGATCAATGAAACCAAGAGTTGGTTTTTTGAAAAAACAAACAAAAATTGACAAACCTCTAGCCAGGCTTCTCAAAAAGAAAGAGAGAACACCCAAACAGACAAAATTATGAATGAAAATGGATTTATTACAACCAACCCCTCAGAAATACAAGCAATTATCAGGGAATACTATGAAAAATTATATGCCAACAAATTGGACAACTTAGAAGAAATGGACAAATTCCTAAACACACACTCACTACCAAAATTCACACGGGAAGAAATAGAAAATTTGAACAGACCCATAGCGAGTGAAGAAATCAAATCAGTTATCAAAGATCTCCCAGCAAATAAACCCTGGACCTGATGGCTTCCCTGGGGAATTCTACCAGATGTTTAAACCAGAATTAATTCCTGCTTTCTCCTCTAGGGTGTGGACCTCCTTGACCTCCACCACAGCAACTTCTTACTTGACACATCCCCAAAAGCAAGGGAATCAAGACCAAAAATAAACTATTGGGACCTCAACAAGATTAAAAGCTTCTGCACAGCAAAGGAAACAACACAGAAAATTAATAGGCAACCAACAGAATGGGAAAAGATAGTTGCAAATGACATATCAGATAAAGGGTTAATATCCAGAATCTATAAGGAACTCACCAAACTACACGCCCAAAAAACAAACAACCCAGTGAAGAAATGGGCAGAAGATATGAACAGACACTTCTCCAAAGAGGACATCCAGATGGCCAACAGACACATGAAACGATGCTCAGCCTCCCTCCTCATCAGGGAAATACAAATCAAAACCACACTGAGATACCACCTGACGCCAGTCAGAGTAGCTAAAATGAGCCAATCAGAGAACTCTAGATGCTGGCGAGGATGTGGAGAAACGGGCACCCTCCTACACTGTTGGTGGGAATGTAAGCTGGTGCAACCCCTCTGGAAAACAGTGTGGAGATTCCTCAGGAAACTAACAATAGAACTCCCCTATGACCCAGCAATAGCACTGCTAGGAATTTACCCAAGGGATACAGAAATGCTGAGGCATAGGAGCACATGTACCCCAGTGTTCATAGCAGCACTCTCCACAATAGCTAAAACATGGAAAGAGCCTAGGTGTCCATCAACAGATGAATGGATCAAGAAGATGTGGTTTATCTATACCATGGAATACTACATGGCAATGAGAAACAATGAAATCTGGCCTGTGTAGCAACATGGATGGACCTTGAGGGTGTTATGCTGAGCGAAATAAGTCAGGCAGAGAAGGACAAATATCATATGTGTGCACGTATAGAGGATTAGGAGGAACTTAACAGAGGACCAAGGGGGAGAAGAAGGGCGGAAATGGTGGGGGAAAGGGAGAGAGGCAAACCATGAGAGACTCTTGAATGCTGACAAAAACTGAGGACTGATGGATGTTGGGGGGAGGAGGGATGGGCATGGAGGAGGACACTTGTGGGGATGAGCACTGGGTGATATGTGGAAACTAATTTGACAATAAACTATTTGTAAAAAAAAAAAAAACAGAATTAATTCCAATTCTTCTCAACCTATTCCAAAAAATAGAAATCGAAGGAAAACTCCTGGACTCATTTTATGAAGCCAGCATCACTCTGATTCCCAAGCCAGACAGAGTTCCAGCAAAAAAAGAGAACTACAGGCCAATATCCTTGATGAATATGGATGCAAAAATCCTCAACAAGATACCCGCAAACTGAATCCAACAGCACATAAAAAGAATCATCCACTAAGATCAAGTGGGATTCATTCCTGGGTTACAGGGCTGGTTCAACATTCGCAAATCAATCAATGTGATACATCACATCAACAAAAGAAAAGATAAAAATCATATGATCCTGTCAATAGGTACAGAAAAAGCATTTGACAAAATACAGCATCCCTTCTTAATAAAGACCCGCAAGAAAGTTGGGATAGAAGGAACCTACTTATACATCCTAAAAGCCATCTATGGGAATTCCTCAGCTAACATCATCCTCAACGGGGAAAAACTGAGAGCTTTCCCCTGAGATCAGGACCACGACAGGGATGCCCACTCTCACCACTGCTGTTTAACATAGTGCTGGAAGTCCTAGCATCAGCCATCAGACACCAAAAGGAAATCAAAGGCATCAGAATTGGGAAAGAGGAAGTCAAACTTTCCCTCTTCGCAGATGACATGATACTCTACATCGAAAACCCGACAGACTCCACCAGAAGCCTACTAGAGCTGATCCAAGAATTCAGCCAAGTTGCAGGGTACAAAATCAACGTACAGAAATCGGTTGCATTTTTATACACCAACAATGAATCAACAGAAAGAGAAATCAAGAAACTGATCCCATTCACAACTGCACAAAAAAACATAAAATACCTAGGAATAAACCTAACCAAGGATACAAGAGATCTGTATGAGGAAAACTATAGAAAATTTATGAAGGAAATTGAAGAAGACACAAAGAAATGGAAAAACATTCCATGCTCATGGATAAGAAGAATAAACATTGTTAAAATGTCATTACTACCCAAAGCAATCTACACATTCAATGCAATTCCAATCAAAAGTGCACCAGCATTCTTCTCAAAACTAGAACACACTATCCTAAAATTTGTATGGAACCACAAAAGACCCTGAATGGCCAAAGTAATACTGAAAAATAAAACCAAAACGGGAGGTATCACCATCCCAGTCTTTAGCCTCTACTACAAAGCTGTCATCATCAAGACAGTATGGTTTGGCACAAAAATAGACACACAGACCAATGGAATAGAACTGAAAACTCAGAGCTGGACCCAAAGGTATACAGCCAACTAATCTTCGACAAAGCAGGAAAGAGTATCCGTTGGAAAAAAGACAGTCTCTTTAGCAGATGGTGCTGGGAGAACTGGACAGCAACATGCAGAAGAATGAAACTAGATCAATTTCTCACACCATACACAAAAATAAACTCAAAATCGATAAAGGACCCGAATGTGAGACAGTAAGCTATCAAAACCCTAGAGGAGAAAGCAGGAAACAACCTCCTTGACCTCCACCACAGCAACTTCTTACTTGACACATCCCCCAAAGCAAGGGAATCAAGACCAAAAATAAACTATTGGGACCTCAACAAGATTAAAAGCTTCTACACGGCAAAGGAAACAACCCACAAAACTAATAGGCAACCAACAGGATGGGAAAAGATAGTTGCAAATGACATATCAGATAAAGGGTTAATATCCAGAATCTATAAGGAACTCACCAAACTCCACACCCGGAAAACAAACAACCCAGTGAAGAAATGGGCAGAAGATATGAACAGACACTTCTCCAAAGAGGACATCCAGATGGCCAACAGACACATGAAACGATGCTCAGCATCCCTCCTCACCAGGGAAATACAAATCAAAACCACACTGAGATACCACCTCACGCCAGTCAGAGTGGCTAAAATGAGCCAGTCAGAGAACTCTAGATGCTGGCAAGGATGTGGAGATACGGGCAGCCTCCTACACTGTTGGTGGGAATGTAAACGGGTACAGCCCCTCTGGAAAACAGTGTGGAGGTTCCTCAGGAAACTAACACTAGAACTCCCCTATGACCCAGCAATAGCACTGCTAGGAATTTACCCAAGGGACACAGGAGTGCTGATGCACAGGGGCACATGGACCCCAATGTTCATAGCAGCACTCTCAACAACAGCCAAAACGTGGAAAGAGCCTAAGTGTCCATCAATGGATGAATGGGTCAAGAAGATGTGGTTTATCTATACCATGGAATACTACATGGCAATGAGAAAGAATGAAATCTGGCCTGTGTAGCAACACGGATGGACCTTGAGGGTGTTATGCTGAGCGAAATAAGTCAGGCAGAAAAGGACAAACATCATATGTTTGCACGTATAGGAGGATTAGGGGGAACTTAACAGAGGACTATGGTGGAGAAGAAGGGGAGAAATGGTGGGGGAGAGGGAGAGAGGCAAACCATGAGAGACCCTTGGATGTCGAGAACAAACTGAGGACTGATGGATGGGGAGGAGGGGGGAGATGGGCATGGGGGAGGGCACTTGTGGGGATGAGCACTGGGTGTTATAAGGAAACCAGCTTGACAATAAACTATTTGTAATAAATAAATAAATAAATAAGTGTTAAAGAAATAGAATTACCATATGATCCAGTAATTTCAAAACAACGTATAAAACACTAATTCAAAAAAATATACGCACTCGTATGTTTGCTGCAACATTATTTACAACAGACAAGATATGGAAGCAACCTAAGTGTCCATCGACTGAAGAATGGATAAAGAAGATGTGGTACATGTATGCAATGGAATATCACTCAGTCATCAAGAAGAATGAAATCTTGCCATTTACAACAACATGGAAAGAGCTAGAATGTATTACGCTAAGTGAAATAAGTCAGAGAAAGAGAAATGCCATATGATACCACTCACATGTGAAATTTAAAAAAACAAACAGGTGAAAAAACAAAGAAAACACACAAAAGAGCAGATTCTTAAGTACAGAGGACACAACGGTGTTTGCCAGAGGGGAGGGGGGCGGTGGGGGAGGGGTGTGTGAAATAGGTGGGGGGATTCAGAGCACACTTGTGATGAGCCTTGAATAGTGTACAGAATTGGTGAGTCACTGTATTGTGTACCTGAAACTAACACAGTATCTTAAAATTTTTAGTTCAGAATAAAACATAAGATGATAGGGTGCCTGGGTGGCTCATTCGGTTTCGTGTCTGACTTTGGCTCAGCTCATCATCTCACAGTTCGTGGGTTCGAGCCCTGCACTGGGCGCTGTGCTAACAGCTCAGAGCCTGGAGCCTGTTTCAAATTCTGTGTCTCCCTCTCTCTCTGAGCCTCCCCTGCTCACACTGTCTCTCTCTTTCTCTGTCAGAAATAAATAAAACATTAAAAAAAAATTTTTTTTAAAGATGAGTAAGGTTTGAGGATTAAATGTTAAAAATATATAAATAAATGTTAATTTTTACAAAAAGAATCTTCATCTGGCTCCTCAATACTCTGTAAGTGAAAACATTTTGTAAGTATATAATAAAAATTATAATGATTAAAAGTAGTATCTATATACACATATAAGCCCACTCAGTCATGAAGATAAAGTTTTAAAATGGGAAATAAATCCCTCAGCATATAAAGCCCAGTTTGGATTTATCCTAAAAATACAGTTGGTTTAATGTTTTTAAAAACATCACTTGAACCTACCAAATTGACAGGGGAAAAATATGATCATTTTGATGGCTGTGGAGACAGCATGCGTCAGGCTTAGCACCCTTTCTTAGAAAACTAGGAGAAATAAAGGCAACTTCCCTATTTGACAAAGAGTAATTATAAAAAGTGATGACAATGGAAAGAATCTACAACAAACAGGAAAACCTAAAAGTGAGACATGACAGTGTTTCCCTGTGAGGCTGGAAACGAGAGCCCACCACCTCCATCTGCCACGGTGGCGGCGGAGTCGGCCACCCCAGGAGAGCACAAGGAAAAACAATGAAAGGATTTTAAAGTAGGAAATAAGGCTGTCATCCTTTACAAATTATGTATATAAGAAATTAGGGGCGCCCGGGTGGCTCAGTCGGTTGGGCGTCCGACTTCGGCTCAGGTCATGATCTCACGGTTCGTGGGTTCGAGCTGTGCCGTGTCGGGCTCTGTGCTGACAGCTCGGAGCCTGGAACCTGTTTCAGATTCTGTGTCTCCCTCTCTCTCTGCCCCTGCCCTGTTCATGCTGTCTCTCTCTCTCAGAAATAAATGAAAAAAAGCATTAAATTAAAAAAAATTACAATGACTTATAAAGAAACACTCAACAGCATTAAGCAGAAAAGCATATCATGCTCCTGGATGAAAATAGTCAAGTTACAAAGATCTCAATTCACTGGAAACTGATCCAAAAATGGAATATAATACTAATCAAAGTCTCAGTATAAATAAGTGACTCTGATGTTCAGCTGGAGAAGTAAATTATAAGAACAGCCGGAAGGAAAATAGCAGAATAAGAAACCCCAGTTTGAGTGTCTCCAGGAAAGCAATAAAATGCTGGCGAAACTCTCAGGATCAGCTTTTCCTCACACCTCACACTGCACACCACACACCGCACACCTCACACCGCACACTGCACACCGCACACCTCACACCGCACACTGCACACCGCACACCGCAGACCACACACTGCACACCAGGCACCACACACCTCACTCCGCACACCATATACCATACTCCCCCAAACTTCGGTCTAAGGCTCACAGCAACTGTTCGAGCATTTACTCAACAAAAGAGCTCCGGGCGCCTGGTTGCTCAGGTCTGTTCACAGCAGGGATCCCAAGGCCCCAGGCACCGGGTCGCTCCTGCCCATCTCACTCCCTGGCTCCACAGCAGCTATGGAAATAACCCCCTGCACCGCCTACACTGGCTGGAGCAGAATGGATCTCATCCGCAGGGACTGGGATCACTTATTCTGACCTATCTGATGTCTCCCAAAAGGCTTGTCCTGTCTTATGCAACTGAGACCCAGGCAGGGCTAGTGCACGTGTCTACAGGAGTCCCAGGCTAATGCTTTAGTTTGCTGCTGGCTGGGTGACAGATGACATCTGGGGAAACAGTCAACCCGGAAACCCTGGAAGAGAAGGCATCTGTAAGAGCTTGAAAAGCTTTGCCAAATTCCTGGAAATCTAGTAGTCCGCATCATGCTTAGGGCCGTCCACATGCTCAGGAAAGACCTGAGAAGGTGCTGGGTTCTCACTTCTGGATGACCTTGAGGTTCTATGAATACGTGAAGACTGGGAAAATGTTGTCTACTGCTTGGCTGAGTGTTGAAGCACGCACGCGCACACACACACACACAAACTCCTGTTCAAAGACTGGGAAATTATTTGGTCTTCGGCATATAGGAAAATCAAAATCTCTGCCTTGTCACTGGTTCACAGCTAAGATAACTGGACATAGACTTGAATGGCCACGAATGACAAGTGATACATCGAGTGTACAGAATGACGTCAGAAAGTCAGTAAAAAAAAATGAATGAAAACAGTAAGAAGCAGTAATAATAAATCACCGTGGGAAGGGGAAAGAATCTGATTTCTACGGATGGACTGTTTTATAACGTTCAAATAATGAGTTTTCAACAACAACAACAAAAGTACAAGCCATGCTAGGAAACAAGAAACTATGGCCCAGACATCAGACTTTCCAGACACTTTAATCAGCTACTTTAAGTGTGCTCGAGGCAAAAAGGAAACTATGCCTAAAGAACTAACAGAACGTTTGAGAATAATGTCTCACCAAATTTAAGATATCAGCAGAGTTAGGGGTGCTTGGGTGGCTAGTCGGTCAAGCATCTGACTTCAGCTCGGGTCATGATCTCACTGCCTGTGAATTTGAGCCCCAGGTTGGGCTCTGTGCTGACAGCTCGGAGCCTGGAGCTGCTTCGGATTCTGTGTTTCCCTCTCTGTCTGCTCCTCCCCTGCTCTCTCTCTCTTAAATAAATAGACATTAAAAATGTTTTGTTAAATATCAACAGAGTTAGGAATTAGAAAGAGGAACCAAATAGAAATTCCAAAAGTGAAAAGCACAAATAACCGAAATGAAACATTCACTAACGGGACTCAGCAGCAGACTCAGGTGAGCAGAAGGAAGAACCAGAGAACTTTAACACAGGTCAACTGAGCGTCCAATCTGAAGACTAGAAGGAAAAAAGAATGAAGAGAAAGGAGCCAAGCCTGTGGGACACCATCAAATGTACCAACACACACACAATGGTGGTCTCAGAAAGAAAGGAGAAAGAAAAGGAGTAGTGAGATCATCTGAAGAGATGATATTTGGATATTTTCCACATTTGATGAAAACCATAAACCTACACATCCAGGAACTTGACAGACTGCAGACCAAGCAGACCCACAGGACACCTGGATACATCCGGAAGAAACTTTCCAAGACAAAAAGACAGTCTTGAGAGCAGCAAGACAGAAGCGATTCATCACATACAAATGACCATAAATAAGACTGACATTTGATTTCTCATCAGAAACTGTGGAGTCCAAAAGGCAGCAGAGAGCCATATGCGAAGTGCTGAAAGAAAAACAAAATCTTTCCATCAATCATTCTATATCCAGCATATCTATCCTTTGAAAATACAGGAGGATTTATCATATCCCCAGATAAACATTAAGAAAGTGTGTTGCCAGCACAGCTTCCCTACAGCTGGAGGGAGCCCTTCAGGCCGAATGGACAAACACCAGTAACAACTCGAGTCCTCATGAACACCAGCCAGAGGAACTCAACAGGGAAACGGGAAGGACAGCGGAAACGAACTTTCGTTGGTAACTCCTTTTATTTTCAATGTGACTTAAGAGATAGAGGCATAAAGCAATAATTATAAATAATAACCGAATATCTGTGTTGATGGGTGAACAATGCATAAAAGAAAGAGAAGACACAAACTATTAAACTCAGTAGTGTGAGAGGAGACATTATGACTTATCCTACAGAAATGAAAAGATCCTAAGGGACAGCACAAACCATGTGTGCCAGTAAATCAGGCAGCCTACATGAAACGGACACATTTGTGTAAATGCACAAACTACCAAAACTGACTCAAGAAGCAATGAATCTGTAACAGTTAAGATTGAGCCAATGGTAATGACGATGGTGAGGATGATTAAAACTTCCAACAGAGGGGCGCCCGGGTGGCTTAGTCGGTTGAGCGTCCGACTTTCGCTCAGGTCATGATCTCGCGGTTCGTGGGTTCGAGCCCCGCGTCGGGCTCTGTGCTGACTGCCAGCTCAGAGCCTGGAGCCTGTTTCAGAGTCTGTGTCTCCCTCTCTCTCTGACCCTCCCCTGCTCACGCTGTCTCTCTCTCTCTCCTAGAAATAAATAAATTAATTAATTAAAAAAAAAAAAAAAAAAACTTCCAACAGAGAAACACTCAGAACTAGCTACCTTCACTGCTGAATTCTGCTAAAAATATAAAGAAGAATTAATACCAATCATTATTAAAGTTTCCAAACAACAGATGGGAAAAGAACACTTCAGAACTCATTCTGTGAGGCCAGTATTTCCCTGATACGAAAACCAGACAATGATATTAGAAGCAAAGGAAATTACAGAACAATATCCCTTACAGATACGGATGCAAAAATCCTCAACAAAATACAGAAGAACTTAATGCAGCAAATATAAAAAGGTTATACACAACGATCAAGTAGGATTTATCCCAGGAATGCAAGGTTAGGTTAGTAGTTCAATGGAATAAAAAACATATGATCCCCTCACCAGATATTTTTTAAGCACCATGTGAAAATATGTAACACAAATGGAATAACAAACACATGATCACGTCAGCAGATATTTTAAGAAGCATTTAAAATATGCAACATCCTTTCATGATTAAAACAAAAACATTTAACATATTAGACACAGAAGAGACCTTCCTCTACCTGGCAAAGGCCATTTACGAAAAGCCACAGCTAACACCATGCTTAACGGTGAACGACTGAAAACTTTCCCGTAAGATCTGGAACACCACAAGGATGTCTGCTTTCAGAACTTCCACACAACAACATTTTCCAGAAGGTTCCAGCCAGAGCAATTAGACAAGAAAAGGAAATAAAAGCCATCTAGAATGGAGAGAAAGAAGTAAAGCTATCTCTGTATCTGATATGATCTTATATATTGAAAGTTAAAAAAAATCAATTGAAAATAATTAGTATAGCTAATCAACTAGTTCAGCTAGGTTGTGGAATACAAGATCAGTATATAAAAGTTAGTCACATGGCTATATACCAGCAGCGAACACTCTCAAATTAAGAAAACAATTTCATTTATAATAGTATCAAAAAGAATAAAATACCCAGAAGTTAATGTAAGAAAATATATTCATGACTTTTACAATGAAAACTATGAAACATTGTTGTGAGAAATTAAATAAGATCTACACAAAGTGAAAGACATCCCATATTCATAAGTGGGAAACAATATTGTTATAATGGCAGTACTCCCCCAAACTCTATTAGAAATTCAATGTAAACCCTATCAAAGTTTTTTGTATGTTCCAAAAGGCAATCTGATCCTAAAACTCATATGGAAATGAAAGAGACCCTGAACAGCCAAGACAATCTTGAAAAACAACAAAGGTGGAAGACTCACACTCCCCACGCCCCACACTGCCCACGAAGCTGCAGTAACCAGGGCAGCCTGGCGGTGCCCAGGGAGACATAAGAAGCACAGGATAGAATTGAGGGCCCAGAAATACACCTATAACTCTGGTCAACTGATTTCTAACAAGAGTTCCAAGACTACTCGATAAAGGAGGAGAATCATTCTTTCAACCAATGGTATGAAATAACCACATATACACAAGCCCAAAAATGGGGGCAGGGGTGGATTTAGACCCCTACCTCATGTTGTATGGAAAAGTGAATAACTTTGTATGTTGACGGATGCTATAAAAAAAAGTGAAAAGTCAGTCTGCAGGATGAGAGGATGAAAATAGTTTCCAGGTCTCTATATATCTGATGAGGATCTGATACCCACAATATATAAATCTCTTTTCCTCCCTCCCTCCCTCCCTCCCTTCCTTCCTTCCTTTTCTTTCTTTTCTTTCTTTCCTTCTTTCCTTCTTGTGGTGGAAACAAGAAATGTATGTATTTCAGTGAGGCCAACACTGAGGAGACCACAGACTAGTGAACTAGTGTTGCAAAGACTGTCTCCAAAGCAATGTTTTATTTACTTCTGAGAGACAGAGAGAGAGCGTGAGCAGGGGAGGGGCAGAGAGAGAGGGAGATACAGACTCTGAAACAGGCTCCAGGCTCTGAGCTGTCAGCAGAACCTGACGCGGGGCTCGATCCCACGAACCGTGAGATCATGACCTGAGCCGAAGTCGAACGCTTAACCGACTGAGCCACCCAGGCACCCCTGATATCCACAATATGTAAAGAACTATGAAAACTAAACAGCAAATGTCAAATAACCCAATTTAAAATGGACAAAGGATTTCAAAAGAATTTCTTGAAAAGATTTGAGTAGAATTTCTCCAAAGAAAAGGCTTTCTCCAAAGAAGTACAGACACAGAGATGGGCGATGAGCACATGCAAGGATACTCAACATTAATGACTCATCATGGGAAACGCACATCAAAACCACAGATACCACTTCATACCCACTAGAAATGCTATAATAAAAATATCAAAAATAAGTGTTGGCAAAGAGGTGGGGAAATCACGACCCTCACACACTCTAGTGGGAATGTAAATAATGTAGGGGTGCCTGGGCGGCTGTCAATTAAGCATCTGACTCCTGATTATGGCTCAGGTCATGGTCTCTCAGTTCATGGGTTCAAGCTCTCTGTCAGGCTCTGTGCTGACAGTGAGGAGCCTGCTTGGGATTCTCTCTCCCGCACCCCCTCTACCCTCCCCTACTCTCTGCCCCCCTCTACCCTCCCCTACTCTCTGCCCCCCTCTACCCTCCCCTACTCTCTGCACCCCCTCTACCCTCCCCTACCCTGCCCCCTCTACCCTCCCCTACTCTGCACCCCCCTGCCCTACCCCTACTCTCTGCCCCCTCTACCCTCCCCTCGGTCCCCAATCTACCCTACTGCCCCCTCTACCCTCCCCTACTCCCACCCCCTCTACCCTCCCCCTCTCTACCCTCCCCCTCTGCACCCCTCTACCCTCCCCCTACTCTCTGCCCCCTGCCCTCCCCTACTCTCGGCCCCCTACCTACCCTACTCTCTGCCCCCTCTACCCTCCCCTACTCTCTGCCCCCCCCACCTCCCCTACTCACTGCCCCCCTGCCCTCCCCTACTCTCTGCCCCCCACCCCCCTACTCTCTGCCCCCCTCTACCCTCCCCCTCCCTCGGCCCCCCCTACCCTCCCCTGCTCTCTGCCCCCTCTACCCTCCTACTCTCTCTGCCCCCCTACTCTCTGCCCTCTGCCCTCCCCTACTCTCTGCCCCCTCTACCCTCCCCTACTCTCTGCCCCCCACCCTCCCTACTCTCTGCCCCCACCCTCCCCCTACTCTCTGCCCCCCCTACCCTCCCCCTACTCTCTGCCCCCCCCCTACCCTCCCCTACTCTCTGCCCCCTACCCTCCCTCTCTGCCCCCTACCCTCCC
Source organism: Proteles cristata cristata (assembly GCA_017311185.1). NCBI lineage: Eukaryota > Metazoa > Chordata > Mammalia > Carnivora > Hyaenidae > Proteles > Proteles cristata. Next base: position 31,290 of record JAESUZ010005138.1, on the reverse strand, counting down.
TACTCTCTGCCCCCCACCCTCCCCTACTCTCTGCCCCCTCTACCCTACCCCCTACTCTGCCCCCTCTACCCTCCTCTCTGCCCCCTACCCTCCCCTACTCTCTGCCCCCACCCTCCCCTACTCTCTGCCCCCACCCTCCCTACTCTCTGCCCCCTACCCTCCCCCCTCTGCCCCCTCCACCCTCCCCTACTCTCTGCCCCCTACCCTACTCTCTGCCCCCTCCCCTCCCCTACCTGCCCCCCCACCCTCCCTACTCTCTACCCTCCCCCTACCTCTGCCCCCCTACTCTCTGCCCCCCACCCTCCCCTACTCTCTGCCCCCCCCACCCTCCCCCCTACCCTCCCCTGCCCTCCTCCCCTCTCTGCCCCCCTCTCCCTCCCCTACTCTCTGCCCCTCCCCTACCCTCCCCTACTCTCTGCCCCCCTACCCTCCTACTCTCTGCCCCACCCTTGCTTACTCATTGTCTCCCATTCTCTCAAAATAAATAGGCGTTTAAAAATAATAATAATGCAGCCAATATATGTAAAAGTTTGGCATCTCTTCCAATGACTAAAAACAGAATTACCACACAGCCCAGGAAGTCCACTCCTAGGTCCAAACACAAGAGGTTGGAAAAGATACGGTTAGACAAAAACATGTGCCGGAATCTTCACAGCTGCATTATCAACTATGGCCAAAAAGTGGGAACACCCCAAAAGTCCATCAGCAAGATGTGGGCTATCCAAACCGTGACTCGTTTGCAGCCCTGAGGAGTGAGGCGCGGAGACATCTACCACGCGGGTACGCGGGACACAGAAGGTCAAGTACTGTAGGCTCCCACGCACATGATACGTTCAGAAAAGGCAACCCCAGGAGGTGCTGGGCCTGGGGTGTGGGAACTGGGACCAGGTGCTAGCAGGTGCACGCTTCTTTTAGGGAGATGGAAATACACTGGAATGGACCGCGGTAATGGTAACGCTCACATTTTATTATATATCAATAAAAGTATTGATAAATTTTGATAAATAAAAATTGTGAGGTAAGGGGCTGGACCAGACCGGCTGGGGTGCTCACCGTGTGAGGCGGTGATGGAAACACCAGCGTCATCAGGCTTTCTCTCACTCTTAGATGCACTTGACGTTTTGCATCATAAAGTTATTTTCTTTTTTTTTTTTAAATGTTTTATTTATTTCTAGGAGAGAGAGAGACAGCGTGAGCAGGGGAAGGTCAGAGAGAGAGGGAGACACAGACTCTGAAATAGGCTCCAGGCTCTGAGCTGGCAGTCAGCACAGAGCCCGACGCGGGGCTCGAACCCACGAACCGCGAGATCATGACCTAAGCGAAAGTCGGACGCTCAACCGACTAAGCCACCCAGGCGCCCATATTTTCTCTTTTAAGCTTATTTATTTTGAGAGAGAGAGAGAGAGAGCGCGCGTGTATGTGTGTATGTGCACGTGTGCACGAGTGGGGGAGGAGCAGAGAGAGAGAGAACCAAGCAGACAGCACAAAGCCAGACGTGGGACTCAAATTCACGAACCTGTGAGATCACAGTCACCAAAATCAAGAGTCAGTTGATTAACCGACTGAGCCACCCAGGCGCCCCTATAAAATTATTTTTTAAAAAAGAAGAAGAATTACAAAGTATTTATAAAATTACTTTAAAAGAGGAACTAAGCAAAAAGCATTCTGAGAAGTAGTTACCATAAGGCCACATTATCAAAATTGGTGGACCGTGTCAGGTCCTGGGATGGAAAATAACGTGAAGAAACAGAGACGAGAATATCACAGGGAAAGGTCTGGCATTTCGTGTTAGTGAGGGGAAAATCTGCTCAGTCATTTGGCTGTCTGGCTAATCCTTTGGGGGAAACATGAATTGGTAATAGACTTACCAGTACCGTGTATGTAAATAAGAAGCAAACATTAGGAAATCTCAATGAATATGCTGTCTTCGGGGAAAGCCCTCCTAAGGCTAAAAACAAAAACAGAACTTAGAATTATTTTTATTACCACAAACTGAGAAAAATGAGTGCTAACTTATGGCGAGGAGTTAATAGCTCAAGGGGAAAAAGGGGCATTTCAATGAAAAAAATTTTAAACATCAATAAATAATTCACAACAAAAGAAATATAACAGCCCAAAAATGCAGGGCTCCTTTCTACACTAACACTTTCTGCTTCCGAGAAGCCCCTTGGTGAGTGTGGACACAGGAAGTAAGCGGCTCCGTCCATAAGACCTGAAGCCTCACGCTAGTTTCTTTCCTGCCATTGACTGCATGCGCCCAGGCCAGTGATTTGTGCTGAATACTGTTTAAATAATACTTGTGATTGTTTGAGTAAACCCAATTCCTCACACTCCATTAGAAGATACACAAGTTGGCCCAAAGTTTCTGGAGAAAATTTGGCAATATTTTTTGGAGAAAAGTTGGCAAAAGCTGTTAAAAAGTGAGGACGCTGACTCAGCAATTACATTTCCAAAAATTATTATGGAAAAGTAATCACACAAACATGAAAACTTATTTACCAGGATGTCCATCTCAGCGATGCATATACAACCAAACAAGTTAGGAGCTATCTGAATGCAACAACACCAGATTAATTAGAGAAACTGCGGCACGCGCATACAACAGAACAAGATGCAACTATCAAGGCTAATTTTGTGAAAACTTAGGCTGAACACCAGTACTGTATTTGTAATCAGATCTCGCTGTCTGTGTCAATGTATACGCACATATACACCCACATAGATCCAGGAGACCATCTGAAAGTTCAACGTTAACATGGTAAAAACGAGTACCTCTGGGGGCACCTGGGTGGCTCAGTCGGTTAAGCATCCGACTTCGGCTCAGGTCATGATCTCATGGTTCATGGGTTCAAGCCCCGTGTCGGGCTCTGTGCTGACAGCTCAGAGCCTGGAGCTGCTTCAGATTCTGTGTCTCCCTCTCTCTCTGACCCTCCCCTGCTCATGCTGTCTCTCTCTCGAAAGTAAACAAAACATTTAAAAATTTTTTAAAAAATAAACAGTTACCTCTGAATTTGGGACAGTTAATAAGAGCTGTTGTGTTTTTTTCCCTTCAGTTCACTTCACTTTGTTCATGTATATTTTCTACTTTCTATGATAACATATTTTTTAACGTGAGAAAGTCCACAAAGCATTAGAAATAGGGGCGCCTGGGGGGGGTGCTCTGTCAGTTGAGCATGGAACTCTTGATCTCAGCTTAGGTCGTGATCCCAGGGTCGCGGGATCAAGCCCCACGTCAGGCTCCATGCTGAGTTTGGACCCTGCTTGGGATTCTCTCTCTCCTTCTCTCTGCGCCTCCTCCACTCACACACACGATCTCTTTCTAAAATAAACAAATAAATAAATAATCTCTGAAGTTAAAAAAACTAAAATTTAAAAATTACACCAATGTATTATTTGTAAATCTGCACCTCAAATTTCCCATAAAATGACTGCACATGCTCAGGGTCCCACCAAAAACTGATGTTCCCCGTGGCGGAACCGTCCTGACTGACCCAGAGTCGCGGGGTGGCCTGTACTCCAGCCCCAGCTGTCCTGTGAACCCCACAGAGCAGCGGGCCCGGCTGGGGCCGCCAGACGGCCGCCCCCCGCGAGCTCTGCTCCCTGTTTCGACACAGCTGTTCTCCCGAACGCTACGTCTGTGTCTGTGGAAGCCCACAGCTGCCACGCTGTCGTAACTCAGGAACCTCAGGAGCACCACGCGGTCACCCGTCAGAACAGAGCCACGTGTCACAGGAATCCTATGTGCTGAGGACACTGAAATGCTGCAGTTTATTTAAAGATAAGTTTTTCAAGTTGGACTTCTAATTCGTTTTCAAAGAAACTGAGCAGAACTCAAATCACAGCCCAGCTGTCACATTCCTGGCCTGTGACCGCACCGCGCGGGGCTGGAGAACAGCAGTGAGCGTCTGCAGAGCTGAGAGCTTTGCCAGACCACCGGGAACAAATGCCTTCCACCAGCCAGATTCGAGATCGACACCCGCCAAGCATGACAGGCGCCATCCCCCGTGGCCAAATCGCAGAAGCTATGAGCAGCTGGGCCTCTGTCACACTGACGGGTCCCTGCGCCGTGGCTCCAGCCCCAGACACCCCACGGCCTGTGGCATTGCCTGCGGCACAGACCCACGGGGCCGAGGTCAGAGGCTGCCCCTGTCTTCCCGTTCTGTCGGTGCCTTTCTTCTCCTCCACGTGCAAATTCACAGACACATCTACCCCTGACTGTACTTCCAGGCCCCTCCACTGTCCCACGCGTATGCCCACAGGAGGGGGCTGCACAGCTTCCACCGTGCAAAACCACAGCACACGCTTGGCTCTGGTTCTGTGGTTTCGTGTGCACACTCATGGGGGGTGTGCAAAGCCGAGGGTTCTGTGGTTCCTGTGAACATTCATGGGTGTGTGTGTACAAGGCTGAGAGTTCTTTGGCTTCATGTGCACACTCACAAGGTGTGCAAGGCTGAGGGTTCTGTAGTTTCTGTGCACATTCACAGGGAGTGTGTGTGCGTGGCTGAGGGTTCTGTGACTTCATGTGCACACTCATGGGGCATGTGTGCAAGGCTGAGGGTTCTGTGGTTTCTGTGCACACTCATGGGGCATGTGTGCAAGGCTGAGGGTTCTGTGGTTTCTGTGCACATTCATAAGGAGTGTGTGTGCAAGGCTGAGGGTTCTATGACCTTGCGTGCGCACTCATGGGCAGTGTGTGCGAGACTGAGGGTGTTTGTGGCCGGGTCACAGGCCAGTTGCGGCGGCAGGTCGGAGCTCCCGGGGCCATGCCTCACAGACAATTCACTGGCTCGCTCTACGATGTGACTTAAATAAGAAGAGTAACAAGTGCCACGAAGTTGAATTCTAACATTGTCCTGGGCCGCATGTCTAAATTCCACCAGAAGGGAGTTGCTTTTCTGTAAAATGTGCAAACCTAACACACGCACCATGGTTTCCAAAATAACAGCAATGTCTGAGTTTTCTGGAATCAGGAACAGCGTCGGCCTTCAGCCTGTTCTCCCAGCGGGGCCCGCCCTTGCCAGCTCCTCCCAGCACCAATAACATCAGGTGTCACCTTGGCCCTGACGTGTGTCCACAGCGCCCGCCACACTCGCAGCCCTGGTTCTATGGCCGCTGTCTTCACGCGGCCTCTTTCCCTGCATGGACACAGCAGCCCCAGGCCTTCCTGTCGCTGTCACGCTGCAGGACACACACAGTGAGCTCTACAGCTTCCTTCGTAGCGTTACTCTGCCGCCACCCTGCTCCCGTGGCGGCACATTCGTGACCCATCCCCACGGCGGCTACTCCTGTCTGGCTCCCAGGCTGCCTGGCCGCCGAGCACCTCTGGACAGCCCTCCACGCAGTCGGACAGTCACCCGTCTCATGGGCCGTGTGTCTCTGGGCAGAAGCTGGGGGCCGTCGGCCGGGCACCCGCACGCGGACTGTGGCTCTGCCCTCGGTTTTCGGGTCCCGCCCGCGCAGGCGCCCACAGGAGACTTCGGTGGGAAAGCGAACTCGCGCTCTCACTCTGCCGCGGGCCCGGCTGCCCTGCCCTGACTACGGCCAGCCCGCGGGCCCAACACCCGATGGTGCACAGTGATAGTTGTATTCAATGACCTTTGAAATTCTGTTAACTTTAGTCATGCAAGACTCACAGCTTCACACGCGTTTTTCAGTTTTGCTATGACAGTGTATTTGTCAGGGGAGGCGGGTAAAACACCTGAAATAACGATGTTAGGCTCCGGCTCCCGGGGATGCCTCACCGGGGCCCCAGGACAGTCGCGCGCAGGGAACACCGAAGGGGCGTTATCGCTGGATCTGCGTCACGATGAAGCCATCGAGCGGCAGACATCGGTGCAACACGCATCTCTGAGCCCCCGCAGGGCCCAGCAGGCAACAGGCTAGACGGGGCGGGTGGAGGGTCTGCAGGACAGGACTGCGGTGAGTGGGAGCAGGAAGTAGGTAAGGCTCATAAAGGGGCTGGGGGAGGCTCTGCGCCCAGGAGGGAGCGGGGCCTGAGGGACGCAGGCCAGGGCAGGCAGGGTGCGGAAGGACGGACGAGCCAAGGGAACAGTGGACAGCATGGCTTCAGAAGGAAGAAACAGGCCAGCTGTGCGAGAGGACGTGGCTTGTGCGCGGGCACAGCACGGCCGGGCCAGCAAGCGGCCGGAGGAGAGGGGAGGCCGGAGGAGCCAGGGACAGGCGCGAGAAGCGTCTGGTCTCCCACACCCACGAGCGAACCACTGGAAACGTGCCTGTGTGGGAGGGACAGGTGTGACCAAACAGGGACCAGCAGAGACTCCCGCCCTCCCCCGAGCAAGGGCCCTGAGACAGAAGCCCCCCACTGGAGCTAAGGCTGGCCCTGAGGTCTCAGACACCCTTTAAGAGGTCACACGCCCCAGTTTCTAAGACACAGGAAACTTGGAGCCAAAAGGCATCGGTGAGACTCCACGTCTGGGCACCGCACGCAGTGGGGCCACAGGCACAGGGAACAGTCCCCTGTTCTCAGAGAGCCGCGCACACAAAAGGTCCAGGCTCCACCCACTGCAGTGACTGGCACCTGTTCTTATGCCTGGGTGCGTGGGGGGCATGATGACGCCCTCGGTGAGCACACGCAGACCCCCACAGGGAGCAGCCCCCACGACGTCAGCGCCCACATGTGCGCGCCTCCTGCCCAGCTGCCCCACCCACAGCCGCCAGCTCACCCACAGGTGACGTGCTGAGAGTGGACATCCTGGTCTTTTTCCTCACCTCCCGGGGCAATTGCACCGTCTTTCAGTACTCAGAATGCTGTTAGCACTGGGTCTTCGTAGATGGACTTTATCAGGTTGAGGGAGCTCTTCTGTGTTGATGCGGTTTGAATCATTCATAAATGGGTGAGGATTTTGTCAAATGATTTTTCTGTGTCTGTGAGACGGTCGTATGTTTTATTTTATTTATTGATGTGATGTATTGCATTAATCTACTCCCATCTGTTAAACCGACCTTATGTTCCGGGATAAAGCTCTCTTTTACAGGTGGCGGAATTGGATTTGCTAGTTATTGTGGATTTTTGCATCTATATTCGTGAGAAATATTGATGTTAGTTTTCTTCTATTTTTTTCTAATCTTTAATCAGGGTGATACTGGCCTCACTGAGGAAGTTTTGGTGTTCTCTCTAATTTCTTGGAAAAGTTTGTGAAGAAATGGCATTAATTCTTCCTTAAATTTTTGGTAGGAATCACTGGTGAATCCATCTTGTCCTCGTATTTCCTTTGTGGAAAGTTTTTTTCTAATTATTCTTCTAATTTAAGCTCTTTAGTTGTTATAAATCTCCTCAGTTTTCTATTTATTCTTAAGTCACTGTCAATAATTTGCATCTTTCTATGAATTCCTCCATTTGACTCACGCTACCTCATCTGCTCCTGCCCAGCAGCTCATTAGTGAGGTCAGCGGCACGTCCCCACTTCCATTTCAGCAACTGGAGTCTTTCTTTTTCCTTGGTCGATTCTCTACTTGGCAATTTCACTTATTCTAACATCTGAGTACACACATTTCTCATCCAGGTAAAACTTGAAATCACCTGTTGATCCTGTAATATGGGGGGTTAGGAGTACTGATTTCTGCACAGTCGAATACACACATATAACTGCGGACACCCAAAACCCTAAGTACAATGGTCTACTGTTGACCAGAAGCCTTACCAATAACATGAACGGTCCATAAACACATATTCTGTGTACATATTACATACTGTACTCTTACAAGAAAATACTCTAGAGAAAAGAAAACATTACCAAGAAAATCATACGAGAACACACCTTTGCCATATGTACTGTGCTTACTGAAAAAACCCACATACAAGTGGACCTGCACAGTTCAAACCTGTGTGGCTCATGGGTCACCTATATGCGTATTTTCTACTCATCTACAGGACCATTTTAGTATGAAAGATTTTCATAAACGTCTTTTGAATTCTTCTGTGAATGTTTAAAGTCTAATTTTATAAGATGACTTATCTAGAAAATAAACTAACTAATTATCCAGAGGTAAGATTCTAAGTCGTACGGAAAACCCACAGCAGACTGGTGGGAAACAACACCGACAGAGGAACTCTGGGGGCTTCTGTAATACTTGCTCTGCTTTGAACTCATAAGTCCCATTTTCTTCAGGCTACAGATAGAATCATGATCAAATCACAATGATACAAATCAATGAATCAGGACACACTGGTGTCACCCAGCAGTGTGCTCTGCTCCTACCAGCGGTGCTAACGGGCAAGGGAACGGCAGGAAAATCTACTCAGAGTGAAGAGTAAATACAGGTCTCCTGGCAGGGCAGTCACAGGGTAATGCTGCCTATTCCCTCTATCATTTACATTAAAACTCAAAGACTTACTGAGGCGCTTGGGGGGCTCAGTTGGTTAAGTGTCCGACTTCAGCCCAGGTCATGGTCTCACAGCTCATTTGAGCCCCATGTCGGGCTCTGTGCAGACACCTCGGAGCCTGGAGCTGCTTCAGATTCTGTGTCTCCCTCTCTCTGCTCCTCCCCTCTTTCTCTCTAATAGAAATAAACACTAAAAAATTTGTGAAACTCAAAGACTCATTATTAGATTACCTTGGGTCTGACATCTGAAAGCATCGGAGCCAGGCAGGAACACCTTGAAGTACTTGTGTTTCTTAAAGTTAGCAACAGGGAGAAAAAAATAGACTCATCTTTAGAAATTCCTTTTTCTTTCTTTCTTTTATAGTCTGACATAAATCATGGGAAACCAAAGGCAAAGTTAAAAGCAATGAGATATTTTCCAGTAGCCCACTTATCCCGGGAAATGAGGTGCAGTCAGCGTTGCCCAGATGTATTTAGGGCAGCTTCAACGACTGCGCTCTGGCTTTACGATGTGACGGAATAACCCAAGGGTGGGCTATCTGCCTGCTCCAAGACCACCCACACCCGCCACGAGGCAGAACTCACCAGGAAGGAAGGGACAAGGGAGGTCAAAGGTGAGGTTCGGAGGGTTCTATGGCCTCCTGCACGAGCGCGTCTACACTGCTGATGGCAACTATGTGGGTTTGTGCCCAGACTGTGTCCAGCAAGCCCCGCGCCGCCCCACCCCCTTCCACTTGTGGGGACAAGGACGGACAAGTGCACCCGAGAGTAGGGCTCTCGCACGGGCGCCGCGGTGCGCCCGCCAGACCGCGTCTCTGGGAAGCAGGAAACCAGCCTATACTGTGCTGGCGGCGGAAACCGTCCCTGAGGAGCGAGAGGTGCTGCTGAGCTCACAGTCCCAATCGCACTGCTTCCGGACTCGACCACTTTCTCCCTTGAGATTCTCTTCTGAGGAAACTGTGGAAGCACAGTCACAAGCCTTCTATCAGCCACCTTTGCTGCGAGTGAGAGAAACGTCAGCACACACGGGCCCTCTGTCCTTCCTGACCCCACGTGGGCAGACGGCCGGCACACACAGCCACCCAGGATTTCCAAACGGGGCCAGTTATGTTTACAAACATGATCCTAGCCTCTGTCCCTACAAGCCTGGGTACGTTTCTAGATACCTGACTATCCCATTACAACAGTATGGAAGTGACAAAACTGATCTAGTCTGAATTGGATTGCTTAAAAATGAAGAAAAATGCTATAAAAAGTAGGGCTCTTGAATTCCAGCTAAGCCTCCCCAAAATCTATGATCACGTTCAACTGTGCAACCACAATTTTCGTGTTGAAAATCCATGTGTAATTTTGGCTCCTCAAAAACATAGCAACTATCAGTCTGCCAGTGACCAGAAGTCTTCCTGATAGTCAGTGAACACACACTTTGAACACCACGTGTGCCGTATACGAAGTATTCTCACGATGAAGCCGGCTGGCGAAGGGCAAGTGCACACACGGGCTGCACTGTTGTCCGCGAGATGCGTCCAGGTGCTCAAGGGTGAGCGTACCGCTAAGGCACAGCGGGAGCTAATACAACAGGCCCGAGGTCTAAGTATAAATAAAAACTATAAACTTGCAAGAAGAAAACATACAGAAAATCACTGCCGGCTTTGAGTTAGCAAGATTTTTTCAGACATATGTGATCTATGATAGTATCTGGAACACATTTTTTAAAAGTTCTACAACTTGCTAATAATAATGATGAACAATTAAAAATAAGCATACAATATGATGTAGTGTTTAATATCACTTGTTATTTTAAAAAATACAAATTAAAACCACAATAAAAGTACCACAATGCAGAACTTTCCAGAAGCAGTCTTATTTACGATCGACAAGCTGGAACACAACAGAAAAGCTCTCCACATAAAGGAGCAGCTACTGGGACACGTAACGGCACAGATAAAGGTCCCACGGCCACAGAGTTCTAGAAAAGACAGACATCGAGACACTCTTTGCTCGTGGGTGTGGATGCGGACTGACAGTGAAGGGCATGTGGAAGGTCCCAGTGAAGAGAAAGTCCTGCGTCTGGGGCGGCGTGCACCACACGAGTGTGTACTGTCCACATGCACTGACCTGCACTCTGGTCACAGTGAGTGTGACAGCAGTCCCTCTATGAGAGGAACAGAGCCAGCCATCCAACATGACTCGGGGCACACACTTATTTAGCACAATTGTAGATAAACCATCAACACTGAGTTCACCTTCAATCTTTCGTTTTTAATTCTTATTCATAAAATATGTTAGTTTTGATTAAAAATATCAAAGTAATGTCTTCCAAAGAAGACATCCAGATGGCCGACACAGGAAAAGAGGCTCAACATCACTCATCATCAAGGAAATACAAATCAAAGCCACAGTGAGATACCACCTCACAACGGTCAGAGTGGCTAAAATTAACAACTCGGGAAACAACAGATGTTGGCAAAGATGCAGATAAACAGGAGCCCTCTTGCACGGCTGGTGAGAATGCAGCCGCTCTGGCGCAGCCGCTCTGGAAAACAGTGTGGAGGTTCCTCAAAAAATTAAAAATAGAAACCCTACAACACTAGCAATAGCACTGCTAGGAATTTACCCAAAGGACACAGGAGCCCTGATTTGAAGGAGCACATGGACCCCCATGTTTGGAGCGGCACTATCGACAACAGCCAAAGTATGAAAAGAGCCCAAATGTCCATCAACTGAGGCATGGAAACAGAAGATGTGGTGTATGTATCCAACGGAATACTACTCGCCAATGAGAAAGAATGAAATCCTGCCATTCGCAGCAACGTGGATGGAACTGGACAGTATTATGTTAAGTGAAGTAAGTCAGCCACACGAAGACAGATGATACATGTTTTCACTCACATGTGGAATTTGAGATGCTTAACAGATAACCACAGGGAAAGGGAAGGAAAAATACCTTACAACTAGACAGGGAAGCAAACCATAAGAGACTCTTAAATAAAGGGAGCAATCTGAGGGTTGGTGAGGGTGGGGGCTGGGAAGGCATGCAAACGGGGGAGGGGCACTGAGGAGGGCGCCTGTTGGGGTGAGCACTGGGTGGCGTATGTAAGCGATGAGTCACGGGAATCCACTCCTAAAGCCAAGACTACACTGTACACACTGTTATGTTACCCAGCTAGGCAATAAATTATTGGTTTTTTAAATTTTTAAAAATATTTCTTAATTTTTTTTGGTTAGTATTTGCCATTTTATTTTTTTAAATAGTTTATTGTCATGTTGGTTTCCATATAATACCCAGTGCTCATCCCCACAATATTTCTTTACTTTTGAGAGACAGAGACAAGCAGGGGAGGGGCAGAGAGAGGAGGAGACAGAACCCAGAGCAGGCTCCAGGCTCCGAGCTGTCAGCACAGAGCCCAGTGCAGGGATCGAACTCGCAAACCATGAGATCATGACCTGAGCTGAAGTCTGACGCTCAACCGACGGAGTCACCCAGGTGCCCTGACAAAAAGTTATTTAAAAAACATATGGAATGGGGCGCCTGGGTGGCTTAGTCGGTTGAGCATCCGACTTTCGCTTGGGTCATGATCTCGCGGTTCAGGTTCGAGCCCCGCGTCGGGCTCTGTGCTGACTGCCAGCTCAGAGCCTGGAGCCTGTTTCAGAGTCTGTGTCTCCCTCTCTCTCTGACCCTCCCCTGCTCACGCTGTCTCTCTCTCTCTCCTAGAAAAAAAAAATTAAAAAAAAAACATATGGAAGTATAGAAAAATATCTTGTTTTCCCCTTCACATACTTAAAAAAGTAGTCAGGATGAGGGTTAGAAGTAAAACTGAGATTGTTTTCATGGCCATTTTCTATACGGTACAATATCGTAGACTTAAATATGCATTGACTGGGGCACCTGAGTGGCTCAGTCGGAGGAGCGTCCAACTTCGGCTCTGGTCATGATCTCATGGTCCGTGGGTACAAGCCCTGTGTCAGGCTCTGTGCTGAATGCTTGCTCAGAGCCTGGAGCCTGTTTCGGATTCTGTGTCCCCTTCTCTCTCTGCCCCTCCTCTGCTCACACTCTGTCTTACTCTGTCTCTCAAAAATGAATAAATGTTAAAAAACAAAACAAAACACGAGAAAAAAAAAAAGAATATGCACTGACGGCATAGAACTGAAGGACCCGTTTCACTGTTCCCAGGAGCCCTGGTGTCCATAAGATACTTTTCACTTTAAGGTATTCTTATAATCTGTAAAAAGAGAGTACTGAGTAAATCATGTCATTATTATATCACCCACATAATTTGAGACATTCTGGGTTCAAGCAAGTGTGAACCTTCATTGCATCAGAAATTGCTCTAAATTCAATCTTCCTCTTGACTTTCCCATCTTCTATAAATGAGTGATTGTTCCTGGAAATAATGAGCTTTCCTCACTAAAGTATTCCTGTGTTTCAGGCACGGAAACTAATGATTTTTGAGCACATCTGAATTTGGAATTTTCTCCCTGCTGTTCACCCCCAGGGCACGGGTGCTGTCTGTCCCTGGCCAGGCAGGAGGTGGTCAGGTGCACCACTGTGCTCAGAAATAAGCCTTGGGTCCCAGCCGAGTCCTTGCTACTGAATGACACACATGGGTTTTCTGGGGGGAAATGGGTGGAAGTCACAGCTGCAACCCAGGAATGGAATGTCTGCAGGCTGAGCGGCTTAATCAGGAGAGAAGCCAGGACACCAGCTCCCAGGTAACTCAATGTAGAATCTCTCCAGGTGTGACCTGAGGCCCAACTGCCCCAAAATTTCAGATGAACTTGTGGAAGTTCACACTTGCAGTATCGTCCATGCATCTGTGGACACATAAGGTCTAGGATAGGAGCCCAAACATCTTGATTTCCAGAAACACTTACTAGACCTTTCTGCAAACTCATTTTTTTTTAAATTTATTTCTAGGGGAGAGAGAGAGAGACAGCGTGAGCAGGGGAGGGTCAGAGAGAAAGGGAGTCACAGACTCTGAAACGGTCTCCAGGCTCTGAGCTGGCAGTCAGCACAGAGCCTGACGTTGGGCTCAAACCCATGAACCGCGAGATCACGACCTGAGCGAAAGTCAGACGCTTAACCGACTAAGCCACCCAGGCGCCCCACTGCAAACTCATTTTGCATATCACGATTTCCCAGCACAAGTGGAAATAGATGCGGTATTTGTCCAGATCATGTGAGCCATAAATTTACAGCCAAGGAGGCTGTTCGTTTTGACCATTGCTGGCGGGAGGGAGGTCATCTACCCTTGACTCCTGGAGTCGGTGCTGCCACGAGGGCACACACTGGCCACCCGTCATCTTGCACACGGACTACAAGCCGCCCTCCCTGTGCCGCGGGAGCCCGACACGTCGACGGTCTCGTAGCCCAGCTTCCTTCCTTTCTCCCCAGAGACTTCGTGGAGCAGCCAGAACTTGAAACGAATACCTTATATACATCTGCTTCACCTTCTTAATTTATCCCTTGGAGAAGTTATGCCTGCATGACCACGAAGGATCATCTTCCGGTATAATATTTTGGCTTTTATAGAAAAGTACTTGAATATTAAAATAAGCAGTGAGACAAGCAGGCTTCCTAGTCCTCTCGTCTGTGTTGCACTTAAATTTATGGCTTGGCTGTTGACTTTGCTAGAATCTGCAGAACATTTTCCAAAAGGAAGGTACTTAGACTGTTAGGTTCCTTGGAATGAAATTAGATTTCAGGATGTGGGCTCGGTGAGACGGTCAGGAAATATCTGGGCATGATATATGCTTCAGAACCAGAACACCGTTTATGAAAACAAATTTAAAAGCACTCAATGGCTAAAAAAAAAGAGTGTTCTTGCCACATTAATAAAAACAGAATACATATTGCCTTCCATAGAATAAAAATAAACTGTTTTGAAAACCTGATCTGGAACTCAGTTCCAGGGCACAAATCCAGGATGGAGAACATTCCTGGTGCCCGGGTCTCCCTACCGAGTAGGACGCAGGCTCTGCTCTCATTTCCACTGCCAACAGTCCTGCACACTCTGGTCCTGCCTCTCTTCGGGGTCCCTTCCCGGCCCTCCCTAGTGGCTCTCTGGCTCCGGGCCCTCACCCACGTGGCACCATGGGGGTGCCGTGCCAGGCACACGGTGGAGCTGGAGTCAGCTCGGTGGAGCTCAAATCCTACCTCACACCACTGAGCTCACGCAGGCCAGCATCTTCGTGCCGTACCTTCCTTACCTGCTCCATGAAGATATTTAAGAGCCCGCTTCCTAAGGATGTGATTACATAAATAAAGCACTTGGAATACTGACCTGTTAAGTATATGTAAAGTATATGTAAATGTTTAAATTGAACTCAAGCTTTTTTTTTTTTTTTGGGGGGCCTAGTAAAAATTAGGCTTGGGTGTGTGGCCAAGAAAGAAAATTCTAAACAAACCCACTACAGCCACATGCAGGGAGGCCGGCGTGTGACCTGGTGGCAGAGCATGCTGGCATCAGAGGCAAGAGGAAAATGAGTCGATGGCTGGTTTGAGTCCAGGAAAGACGGGCTTGGCACCAGCTGTGCCCACGGCCTTGGCCTGCGCACACCTGGGTCCTCCGGCACCCACCCAGTGCACATGAGGGTCACGAAGCCTGCTACGTGCGGTACTGGGTCACGCCCATGCACACGTCTCACATATGCACACTTTGTACAACATAAGATAAAGACTCTGTCTACCGAGCCCCAAAATCCACCACCTGTGCGCTCAGATCCCATAACATCCCAATCCTCTCAGTGGAGAAGAAAGCAATTCAAGAATCACAGAGGTTGTAAAATTCAACAATCTAATTTTACAGATAAAACCAAGGCTCAAAATGTTAAATCTGGAATCACGGCAAATATATAGGATTCATCATTATTATTTAAATCTCTTCAGGAGATAACTGCTGAAACAAAATTAATAGCAACACATGGAGTTTATAACACATTGGAAAATAAAATGTGCTACACAGACAGTGTGAAGACTAGAGCGGAGCAACGGATGCTTACTCTCGTAAGGTTCCCACATGGCAGCTGCGGCAAGTGACAATGGAGGCCCACGGTCCCAATGAAGGACGTGCACTAGAACCGTGGATTGCGAGTGACTTGCTCTGCGAGTGTTCCACAAGATGAGCAACCGTTTCTAATAAACTTTAACTTGATAAACAAGCTATGTCTTGCAATACAAGTAGCACACAACATCAAATGTCACATGATCACAACCTAGCCGATGGTTCTCTCTCTGTGTTGCTGTGGGATTGTGGGTGGTCGTCTCCCATGCTTGAATGCTGGGTCTCCGGTCACAGTGTTTGGCAGAAATCAGTGATTTTTCAGAACCTTGGAAGGTGCCCACAACTGGCACTAGTGTATTTGATGCCACTCAAAGCACCTGTGGACAGTCCTTTGCTCTTCCATCCGAGAGCAGCTTAGGAATGTTCTCCGTCCTTCTAGGTCAGGCCGCCTGCAGACTCAGACCCTTTCCTCTGCTGTCTGTTGCCAGTTACATTAAATACAGTGCATGACAAGAGTTTATTAACACTGTAGTTGACATCCGTGTGAGGTTACAATGACCTCCATGCAGAAAAAAGTTGAAAAGAAAGGTGGTGATTACAGTGGAAGTTAAGAAGGAAATCATCGAGAATTATGAACGCGGTATTTGAGTGGCCAAAATGGCAAGATTTTATAAGAAGTCTATGTCTGCATCTCATCTGCAGAGGAGGAGAAAAAGGCGGAGAAATTCCTCACTTCACATGAGATCAGGGCGATGTGTAAACTGTGGGAAACAGGGCAAAATGTGGTAGAAAAGCACCACCTGAGTAAGGCTGCAGCAGTGTAGGTGATCGATCTGCTTAACGACAATGCAATGTCCCATTTCCACAAAATCTTCAAAAGGAGACAAAATCAAGTGTCACCGGTGCTGCACCAAAGGAAAAGAGTCCACGAAGCCAACAGACAGCAGAGATCCCGTCAGTGACAGTGCAAGTCATCCTACACCATAAACCTCCTCCTCTGCCCTCCCTCACACCAGCTACGAAGGTTTTCAAAGGTAAGTGCATGTAAATTTGTTTATTTTTCTTTATATTTTATATTTTCTTATTATTTTGTATTGTATTACAGTATTTTAATCATTTTTATATGAATATTTTTGGGTTGTGGAGTGACTCATCTGAGTTTCCATTATTTCTTATGGGGATATTCGCTTTGATATGCAAGTGCTTTTAATTACAGGCATGTTTCTGGAACAAATTATGCTCACAAACCACAGTTTTACTGTATGTATAAACCACACAGCAATCTTGAATTAACAAAACAAGGGGTTACACACAAAAGCCAGAAAAAGTGAAGAAGTAGATGTACAAAAAGTATCTAATTGAGCCAAAAGGAGGCAGGGAAAAAGAACTGAGTACCAAATGGGCAAATATAAAAAAGGTGAAGCAAGATGATAGGCTTAAACATGATCTAATAATAATCTTAACAAATGGACTTATCTAAACACTGACTGAAAGGCACAGATAGTCACACTGGTTAAGAGTAAAACAAAACTAAATACCACCTATAAGAAATGCACGTCAGCAATCTCTATCAAGATAACACCAGGATTCTTCACAGAGCTAGAGCAATCCTAAAATTTGTATGGAACCAGAAAAGACCCCAAATGGCCAAAGCAATCCTGAAAACAAAAGCAAAGCGTGAGGCATCACAATTGCAGACTTCAAGCTGTATTACAAAGCTATAATCATCAAGACAGTATAGTACTGGCACAAAAACAGACACAGAGCAATGGAACAGAATAGAGAACCCAGAAATAGACCCACAAACATCTGGCCAGCTCTTCTTTGACAAAGCAAGAATGAATTTCTAATGGAATAAAGATGGTCTCTTCAACAAATGGTGTTGGGAAAACTGGACAGTGACATGCAGAAGAACGAACCTGGACCACTTTCTGACACCAGACACAAAAACAAACCCAAAATGGATGAAACATCTAAATGTAAGACAGGAAACCATCAAAATCCTAGAGGAGAAAGCAGGCAAAAACCTCTCTGACCTCGGCTGCGGCAACTTCTTACTCAACACGTCTCCAGAGGCAAGGGAAACAAAAGCAAAAATGAACTACTGGGACCTCATCAAGGTAAAAAGTGTCTGTACAATGAAGAAAACAATCACCAAAACTAAAATGCAACCGACAGAACGGGAGAAGATATTTGAAAATGACATATCAGATAAAGGGTTAGTATACAAAATCTATAAAGAACTAATCAAACTCAACACCCAAAAAACAAATAATCCAGTGAAGAAATGGGCAAAAGACATGAATAGACACTTCTCTAAAGAAGACATACAGATGACCACAGACACAGGGAACAATGTTCAACATCACTCATCATCTGGGAAATACAGATCAAAACCACAATGAGATACCACCTCACACCTCTCAGCATGGCTGACATTAACAACTCAGGTGACAACAGATGTTGGTGAGGATGCGGAGAGAGAGGATCTCTTGGCACTGCTGGTGGGAATGCACACTGGTGCAGCAACTCTGGAAAACAGTATGGAGGTTTCTAAAAAATGAAAAATAGGACTACCCTATGACCCAGGAATTGTACTACTAGGTATTTATCCAAGGGATACAGGTGTGCTGATTCGAAGGGACACATGCTCCCCAGTGTTTATAGCAGCGCTATCGACAATAGCCAAAGTATGGGAAGAGCCCAAATGTCCATCGATGGATGAATGGATAAAGAAAATTGTGGTATATAGATACAATGGAGTATTACTTGGCAATCAAAAAGAATGAAATCTTGGCATTTGCAACTACTTGGATGGAACTGGAGAGTATTATGCGAAGTGAAATTAGAGACAGACAAATATCATATGACTTCACTCATATGAGGACTTTACAACAGGAAATAGATGAACAGGGGGGAAGGGAAGCAAAAATAATATAAAAACAGGGAGGGGGATAAAACATAAGAGACTCTTAAATACAGAGAACAAACTGAGTGTTGCTGGAGGCGCTGTGGGAGGGGGGGATGGACTAAATAGGTAGGGGCATTAAGGAATCTACTCCTGAAAAAATTGTTGCTAACTAACTTGGATGTAAATTAAAAGGTAAATAAATTATGGGGCGCCTGGGTGGCTTAGTCGGTTAAGCGTCCGACTTTCACTTAGGTCATGATCTCGCGGTTCGTGGGTTCGAGCCTCGCGTCGGGCTCTGTGCTGACTGCCAGCTCAGAGCCTGGAGCCTGTTTCAGTCTGTGACTCCCTCTCTCTCTGACCCTCCCCTGCTCACGCTGTCTCTCTCTCTCTTTCTCCTAGAAATAAATAAAACAATAAAAAAATAAAAAAAAAAGGAAATTTAAAAAAAAAAAAAGGTAAATTATAAAAAAAGAAAAAATGCACTTCAAATAAGAGACCCACACAGGTTAGAAGACAAGAATAGAGAAATTGTCTCCTAACACTAGTCAGTAGAGAGCTGGCGTGGCTGTCTTTACACCAAAGTGTATTTCAAACCAAATAAAGAAAGAGACTGTTTCCCGAGAGTGAAGGGGCCGTTCACTAAGGGAACGTAATCCTAACCTAACAAAGGAGCTTCAAAACACTCAAAGGAAGATTACTGGCGTCAGAGGGAGGAAGAAGTTCTAGACAGAGACGTGAATACCAGTCTTACCAGCTGATGAAGACACAGTCGGCAAGGACACAGGACGTGAGACACACACGGCGGTCCCCCGGCCACGCGGATGTCCTATCTGCAGCGCCATCTTCTCCCAACAGCAGACACGGACCATGAAACCAAGTTCGTGGCCTCAGGTCACACCACGTATGTCCTCCATCCACATGTTGTCAAAGTAGAGACCAATAAAGAAAGATGGCAGGCAAGTCCCCAGATACCTGGACACAGAGCAGCACGCGCGGAGAACCGCGGGCCAGCAAGGAAGTCCAAGGAGAAGCTGGAAAGTGTCTTGAACTAAACAGGGGGTGGGGGGTGCACACAGAGGGGAGCACACGGCACCCCACCCTCAGTCACTGTCACCCATGGGACTCAGGCAGGCCTGGGACATGTCCTGTGAGAAAGATGAAGTTAGACTTGTCACTTCCATCGGTCACAGCAAGCCTCCTGGCTCTGCAGACTTTCTCTAACGGCCACGGGAAGGAAGAACTCCACATCGCAGGTCCTCACTCTTCTCTACATCAAAACTGATAGGAAAAGTGAGCATTCCTAAACTGTGCAAAAAACACAGGCCATGTTATGATTATTGCCCTCACCTGAAATTCAAAATTCTCTCAAGTCACATCCAAAAAAGACCTTTTCATGTCAATCCACAAAAGCATCTTGAAAGTACAATGGAAGAGACTGTCCTTCACGTGGTTGGGTACTGGTGATGGGGCGGAGAAGGGAGGTCCCTGAAACCCCCGGCGGGGAGCTGGCGGCGGGCTGCATCAGCGCGTTCCTCCATCGGCCGCCGCACCGAGCACGGGTCCAAGAGGAAGCTGTGCATCTCGGCCTGGGGCCTGTGCACAGATAAAGGTGCGTTAAGAAAGCAGTGCAGTCTCCAGAGTCCGGCCCCGACTTTTACCACGTGCGGCACATAACTTAGCGCACGGTGTGGCAGTGCACACTCTGGGTGACGTCTCCGGGCCGACTTTCCCCCACGGGAAGCAGAGACGATAATCACTTTCGCTGTGACTATTAGATCAACGTAAGCGGGCTCCTCCCACACAAGCAAGCGGACGAGCGCTCTGTCAGGTGGGCCATCTGCTTCCTCACTGATCTCGCCTCTCTGTAAAGTCCTATCTAAGGAGCAAAGTCAAATTGGAGAAATGCTTTCTAAAAAGGGATAACTAGGTTTCCGTTTAGGGAATTCAGAACGTAAATGAGCTGAATTTGGCACCACCACCACCCGTGTCTGTGCCTGCAGGGACAGCTGCACAAATGTGCACTGAAAACAGTGTGGACCTTCAATCACAGGAGGTGTCCTCGTGTTCCCCCAAATACGTCTCCTTATGGAGCTTTCCAGGTTGAACCAGAACCGTCGGAGGAGCCCTGAGTGGGGCTGACCCTCCCCCACCAGACAGACGAGAACCGTATCACAAGCACTAGCCACAGACACGCCCTTGCAAAAATCTGAGACTAAAGCAGTTAGGCTGAGAAACGAGTCTGGGTCCTCACGAGCCACATGCGGGGCGGGGGGAGGGGGGGTGGGAGGTGGGAGAGACGCCCCCACCCCTGCTCAGCTGCATGGCTTAGAAACATCAGACACTGGGCAGCTTTTTAGGGGGCTCCTAGGACCGGTTCCCAGGCCAACACCGCGGCTCCAAGGGTAAAGGAAGTAGCTTGAAAAAGAGAAGTCAAAGCAGTGGGCTGCGCTGTTCCAAGAGAGGCGGGCACACCAGGTGTGAGGGACGGGGACAGAACAAGATGGCAGCCACGGCCAGAATCTTCTGGGGTCGGTCGGGATCCGGCCGCGGGAAAGCAGGTCAGAAGCCACAGGGGCCTCGCCCAGCTCGTTCCCATAACACGAAGAGTCAACATGTACCTTAAAGCCACCAGTTTCCTTCCCCAAGAAACTGAGGTCCGGGTGGAGCGCACTCGGAGGGGAGGTGGCGGTGGGGCGGCGCCTCACACTTCCTCAGCTTGCACACCCGAGCGCGGCCGGCAGCGGCCGGGCTGCCTTATGTAGGTTTCAGAGCTCCTTCCCCCGCGTGCCCCACGCTCGTGACGCTTCTCCGTGTGGAACGCGGCGCCAGAACCAGCGCGAACCACAGGGGCTGGCACGATGTCACCGTCAAACGGACAGAGAGCCTGTGGCCGACGTGGGGCCGTGGGGTCCTGCTCACTGCACCCGCGGGCTCCGCACCCACCTGGCCCGCACCCACCTGGCCCGCACCCACCTGGCCCGCACCCCGCGCACAGCCGCCGACAACAAAGGGCCAGCCGCACATACCCCCTCAGGAGCACGGGGCAGGTGCAGCTCCGGCAGCCCCGCACCCACAGATGGCTTTGTGCGGGACAAAATGCTGGAGACCTGTGGTGCCTTTTCATTTTTTAAAAAATTATAACTCAATTTATTAAAGATTCAATTTTTTAAAATTTTTTTGAGAGAGAGAGATAGAGCAAGCAGGGGAGGGGCAGAGAGAGAGGGAGAGACAGAAAATCCCAAGCAGGCTCCGCAGTCAGCACAGAGCCCGATGCAAGGCTTGAACTCACAAACCATGAGATCAGGACCTGAGCCAAAGTGGGACACTTACCCCACTGAGCCACCCAGGTGCCACATAGAGATTCAAATTTTAAAACCTCGTTTCCTTAAGCTTCTAGTTCAGTTTAATATCTTATTCATTACATTTAGAAATCTAGTAAATTTTAACAATCACATACAAAGTGGCTTTTATGTTTAATCTACTCATGATTAACAGATTAAAAACCCTTAGGCAATGAATTAACTTTACAATTTAAATTATTCTAAAATTGTCAAGATTCATTTCAAATGTGTTATATTTTCTTGACGACTTTAAATGAAAAAATTAGGGGCGCCTGGGTGGCTGTCAGTTAAGCGTCCGACTCTGGATTTCAGCTCAGATCATGATCTCCCGGTTCGTGAGCCTGCTTGGGACTCTCTTTCCCTCTCTCTCTGCCCCTCCCCCTCTTGTACTCGCTCTCTCTCTCAAAATAAAATAAATGAACTTTAAAAACAAATAAATAATAAAAAAAATGTTCAAATGCTGCTCACAAAGAGAATTTTCTCGTTTTTCTCAACTAAAAAGTTACAAATAAAAATCAATTCATATTTCAAGTTGGAATCAGGTATTTTACTGTATCAAAATCCTTAAAACATTACAAACACCTAAAATATTAATTGTTCTCAGATGATTCCTAAATTCACGAAAAACCGTTAGCGCCGTGACTTGGGGCTCCTCGCGTCTGTGTCGCTTCCGACCAGCAGAGCCGCCTGTGGCTCCGTCCCAGGAGAGCCAGCGCGGACGGCGGAGGTCTCTCGATGGCGGAGCGTGGCCCTGAGGCCCTGTTCCTACTTCTGTTTCTTCTGCCTCCCGTGCAGGCAGCCTGTTTCTTCCTCGTCTTGGCTGGACTCGGCTGGTGCTTAGCTCTCCTGACAGGCCACTGACCTCCCGGGTTCCCGAGAAAACGTGGGACGTCTTTCCACCGGGTAACTCACGCTCACACCTGATTTCCTGCGGCCCCCTTCCAAGTCCCCCACCTGAATGAACGCCGTTTCCCTCTCATGCACTTTTCCAGTCTGTTGGGGCCATGATGCACCCACAGCAACTCAGTGTATCTCTTGAGGCTGCTTCTGGCCCTGTGATCACAGGACCACGAAGAAGCCAGAGGCAGCTTTTGTAGAGAATTTCGGGGAGGAGCAAAGCCTTCCACAGAAGCCTGACTAGAGAGTTAACAATTGAACAAGGGCAAACTCAGGCACTAAAATGGAAGTGAAAAGCAGAAATCTCAACCCGGATGAGGGCTCTAGACCGCCACACATCCAGAGGGGATACAGGTCAGAAATAGTGCAATCTTGCACCCACTTTGTGAAGCGGTGTCTTCAGTTGAGACCAGAGGCCTTGGTGCATACGTGATACTTGCTTGTCCAGAGATCCTTGTGGTAAATCATAAGATGGTCCTTGTGGAATGTATTTCTACTCATTCTCAACGAATCCCTTTTGTCAATTTTAAAAAGTTATGAAATCAACAAAAAAGGTACAAGTGTTAAAGTTACGTAGACACGTATGGGATTGGTCAATGCTTAAAATGACGCCACATATAAAAAGTCTTTCAAGTAACATCTCCCTTCTTCTAGCTGGACGTGATTGCAGATGTTAGTGTGGATGCACGTGTGAGCAGCACTGTGCTCCAGGCCCTGAGATGACCCTGAATGTGACCCGCCTGTCAAGTAACTTCTTTGTTCACTAAGGTACAAGTCTTGTAAATTTGTATGTAGAAGCCAGTGGAAACTGGCTCATTAAAACTATGCTGTTCACACACACACAAAGTAAGAAAACGGCTCTTCATCTGGTAGAACACTTTCACCAGGGCAGCGTCTCTGTGGCTCACCCCTCACCTTCCTCCGCAAAGTTCACCTCACGCCACTCATGAGGGCAGGTTATTCCAGATGGGGATTTGTAGGGTGTGGTGTAATCTCACTTGTGAACTTACAAATCCATACTGAGAAAATAATCACAAACTTTTAGTCAATTTAAAAACCAAGGAAAATAACTCCTTCCCAGACATACAGAGGTTAGTTTTCCTCGGCAGAACTCAAAGTAAGGTGGCCTATTTGAAACATGCAGATTTAAATTTCTTCCTCATGTGCTTTAGTGAATAACATTTTCTGAAAGTTTGACAAAAGGTGACTTGGGAGGAATACCAAAAATTTTAAAGTTCCTAGAAAGTAACAGTATTTTCTGTGTACTTTTATTTGTGTGATGATCCATGCCGATGAATTCTAATGACCTTACTATAACCATAGTTTTAATAATTAAAGTGAACGGCACTTGGCTCAGCTCCTAATATGACCAAACTAACAGCCTGGCAGAAAAAGAGACCTGTTCATCCAGGCACAGGACGTCCTCCCACAGTCCACAGCCAGAATTCCTTAAAAATTACAACACATCAGAAAGAAAGGTAAGCAAATCAACTGTCAAGAGACATAACGATCAACAGAAATGACCCAGACGTTGGCACTGTCTGGCAGGGAACGTAAATCTTACAATAATAAGTTAAAGATTCTACTATCATTCCATCAGAAAGATAAATCTTTGAAGAGGAAAAATTTCCAGGCCTAGAGTATTAGAACAAATCCAAGTTCTGTCCTTGAAAGAGAGAAAACAACAAAAAGCAAAACCAAATCTATGAAAAACACTGTAAATACAAAGGACAGAAGGTCAATTTTAAATTAAAAGCTAGATCAATCAACAAGCAAAACATTGGGTCCACAGATAAAGATATGAAGGATATAAACAAGAAACTTAAAAATGAGGAAAAACACCATCAACTAATTAACAGCATACGAAATAATACACAATCTTCACAATGTTCAAAGAAAGGCAAATTAAAATAATGAGGTACTGTGTCTTCATAATGAACTTAATGAAGGTAATGAAAGTGTTCATATTCTAACCTGGTAAGGAAGCAAACAATGGGGAACATTTTGAAAACATTTCTCTGTATGTATCAGAACCCTTTCAAAGTTTTTGCTCTTTTACTCAGTAGTACAACTTTCAATGACCTATTTGGAGAAAATAGATTCAGACACAGAGAACACCGCGTACACGTGAATATGACGTATAAACCAGGATACTGTAAACAGGCTGAACGTCCACTGTAAAGTATCATGATCTTAAAGGAAAAGACGAGGCTCTCAGATTTCCATTTCTCACCCTTTCCCTCTCTGTCCGTGCCCGGGGCTGTGGGGCGGAGGGGCGGACCGTCATCACGCCACCCTGCACGTTTCCCACATCTGGTCCTTCCTCCCCTACTGGCCTATTTTGAGTCACAACCTGCACCAGGCCGTGTAGACTGGACCCTGAATGCAAGCACCTGTCTTCCTCTACTTCTTATCTACACTCGCTACTGGAGGCCTCCCCGTCCCCACCACACGCTCCAGGGCAGCATCGGACGTGGTCGACATATGACCCAGGATGGTTGGCCAGGCCCGAACTGTCAAACGGGAAGTAAAGCCTCACTGCCCACATGAGTAAGCGAGGGCTCTTATGTTCTCTCACGTCACTGCTCTTGTTGATGACCTCACACTGAACACAAGAGGAAAGTGCTGACTGTGATACCAACATAAGGGAAGTCTGGTGATGTGAGGAGTCACACTTGTGACCTGTTCTACACTCCAGCAAATGCCACCTGTCTTCTCCTTCATGGGGAGCAGCCTTCCCCCAGGGCTGAACCACGGCCTCCCCAGCCTTTGTTCCCGAACTTCTCGTGTGACTGGCGGCCGCCCTTCAACTCTGGGGACCCGTCAGCACACCCCCAGGCCTCTCTCTTCCCTGGCACCTGGTTTGGATTCCTCGCACCTCCTGGCCCCAGTCTCAGCCAGGATGACCCCGGGGCACTTTCTGAAGGGACGCTCCCACTCTGAACAGCTCAACATCTGCACGGACATCTCCTGACAAGGATACTCGCGGCCCCTACGCGTGTGCTGAGCGCAGGCTGACAGCACAGCCCTGGAGCCGTGCGTGGGCCACGGGGCACAGCTGTCCTTCCCCGCAGGACGTGGGGCACCGCGTGGTCTCTGGGGTCTGAGCCACGCGTGAGCTGTCAGGATTCCCACTCATTTTCAGACTCTCTTTGCCACATGCCTTGTTAGAATAATTTCATGACTACATGTACAGTCTTCTTCCAAAAGACTCACAAGTCTTATTTTGATATGTGGGCAAGAACGGTGGTGAAAAACACTACTTCTTTAGCCATACCTAGCATTCTGAGGGGCTCAAGACTTGCAGTAACATCTCTCATAATTAAAATTTATTTTTAAAAGAAACTGGTCATGTAAAGTCATGCTGTGTCCCTGGAATAAGGCTGGTGTTCCCTCCTGTGCACCACGCCGGCCACTTTGGACAAGGACCCTTACATGAAGTCACGTGAGCTCCACGCGTCTTCCTGGCTGTGAAATGCAGAAATCAGCGCCTTCTGCATGGGGTTTTCATGCAGGTGAGGTGGTGGCTCTGGGGAGCACGGCAGCCAGCACTCAGCATGGGGGCGGGGGGGCACCTGTGGGTTTGCCCCTGTACCTGCAAGTCTGCCCCCTACAGCCACCACGGAGGGGTGAGGCGACCACACAACCAGGGAAAACAAGAGCTTAAAGCTTAGCAGCTGAACTGTGCGAGCACTTTTCAAGTCCAGGGGAGTCACCCAGGCCTCGTGAGACGGGGAGACATGATGAGAAGGGCAGTAAGGGGCAGCCTGCTTAGCCGCTGGACTCAGTCTGAGGGGTTCGGGGAAATCAGGCTCCGCCACGCCCACGCCGCTAGCCCGGACACACCCCTTCCCACCTGTCACCCACCTGCGGTAGCTCCCGGTTTTGCCTCTCGTGAGGAGAGGGGACGTTCACAGGCGCTGGCCACAAACCCAGTGCTCGGCACAGCCCGTCTCCTGCCCCGTCGTCGCCTGGACACGCAGACCTGTGGCCACTGAGGCGGCACATTTGAACCCGTGGTTCGCACCCGGCCCCCGGGGCACATCCTCTGCCTGAGCACGTGTCTCAAATGCTAACGTGTAAACGTGTTAAAAGGTATGTGTTGATATGGTTAGAACTCAGAGTCTCTTTCTACAAGCAAATTATTCAAATTGCTTCAAATTATTGTCTGATGCACCACTCAACAGACTCACAAAACAGAAGCTTGAGCGGGAGAGCTGGGCCAACGGGCACCAACCAGCAAGCTCATAAAACAGAGGAGCACACTTCACAGGAACCAGGATTCCAAGCTTCACTCCAATGTCGGAAATGTTAGTGAAGGGGTAACGTGTGTCGTAGGATCAAACAAATAAGTGAACCACATGCAGAAACAAGTGCAGAAAACATTCCGAGTGGAGTGCGGCCGGCAGCAGGCCACGTGGCGGCGTCACGGTTAGCGCTGGGATGAGGCACGTGAGGTCCCTGGCAGCACGGGTGGGGATGCTGATCTCAGAGACGTGGCCAGCCTCACGCATCTGGTCCTAGACATTCAGCGTCACCAGGAGCCAGAGTGCCCGCGAGTCCAGGGCGCCCCGATGGCAGCCGTGTGCCGCAGGGGCAGGCGCGGCCCACCTCGGTTCACACGCACACACCAGCCAGACCCGCACAGTCACACGCTGGTGCAGTTCTCTGACATGACATCCCCAAATACTCACCTTACCCAGTTTTATCAGTTTTCACCCATAAACCCTCCACAGTTTAATATAGAACCACACACTTTCTCCGTACGATTGATGTGAAGCTGATGTAATTTTATTTTCACCTCTTCTCCTAATTAGGCCAATTTTGTTAAATTTTGTGGCCCTCCCCCTGGACCCAGATCTGTTTATGAGAAATTTCAAAGCCGTTTTCTCACCTGGCCTGGGACTCGCTGGCCAGCGTTCACACCAGTGCTCACACCAGTGACGAAAACTGGCGTGTCCCCTACAAATTACAGGGTGTCACCAAAACACCGGCCAACCGATACCAGAAGCGCGACCCAAGCCGCCTGCCCACACGAGCCTGTACCTGGGGGACTGACGGGCTGAAGGCCACGCCAGCGATGATGTCCATGTGTCCGGCCAGTTTGTGAGAATATGTGCTCGAGCCCATCTCATACACGTATGCCTGCAAGACAGACAGACAGAAAAGACGGGATTCTGTGTTGAAAGGGCCAGGAGCCCACGTGAGTCTTGCACAGCGGAAGCGTCTGCGGCCAAGTGACTCCGCAGCAGCCAGTCCGACAGGCCAGCGCCACCTGGTCAGACACACCCTCGGTTACCCCGCCGCCCTCCCCCCTGCCCTTTGGGACTTTATCGTCTCAGGATTCAGAGCCCCTCGTGAGTCCACAGTCCAGCCCTGCCTGCAGGCCCAAACGGAGTCAAAAAGTGATGTTTTATGTCTTTCCCATAAATTTGAAACAAAAACACGTACACCTTGCTTCCTACTAAATTACCTTGGAATTTAAGCAATTTAAATATGAATTTTTTCTATAGCTGTTCATAAGATTAAAAATACAGACATACAGGAGCGCCTGGGTGGCTTAGTCAGTTAAGCGTCCAACTTTCACTTAGGTCATGATCTCGCGGTTTGTGGGTTCGTGCCCCACGTCGGGCTCTGTGCTGACTGCCAGCTCAGAGCCTGGAGCCTGTTTCAATCTGTGACTCCCTCTCTCTCTGATCCTCCCTTGCTCACGCTGTCTCTCTCTCTCTGTCCTAGAAAATTAAAAAAAAAAAATACAGACATACAGGGGCGTCTGGGTGGCTCAGTCGGTTAAGCGTCCGACTTCGGCTCAGGTCATGATCTCACGGTTCGGGAGTTTGAGCCCCGCGTCGGGCTCTGTGCTGACAGCTCAGAGCCTGGAGCTGCTTCAGGTTCTGTGTCTCCCTCTCTCTCTGCCTCTGCACCACTCATGCTCTCTCTCTGTGTCTCAAAAATAAACTTTTTTTAAAAAACTTAAAAAAATAGAAATGTACGTTCCTCTGTGATGGTATTACCGTACATATGTAAAAAGATATGTACAGAAAGAGATGGACAGACGTGTACATATTTACAGAGAGAGAGAGAGGCCATCAAATAGTTCACTTTAGGGGCACAAATCTGGTACCCGGATGCCATCCTGCTGTGAGGGTGTAAGGGAGGAGAGATCCACTCCAATGCGTAGGCAACACGATGCACACGAGTACTGTGTGGGCTCTGCTGGTAATGAAAGGGAATTGCCATGTCGCAGAAGAAGGAACACATCTACGTGATTCCTTTTTCCACAGAAAAGTCTATTTTAATGTACAGATGAGCCCTTCAGATTTAGAACTTCCACATGATTCTGTCACAGGCTAAACAGCGGCTTCTGGAATAAAGTCCACAACCAGATACCGTATTGACCTTGAAGTGCAAAGGTTTAAAGTGTGTTTTCTCCCGCTGTGCTTACTGGAAACACGTGCTTATGTGAAAAGCAGCTGCTGGTGCGCACTCCCAACAGCTCCCGGAAGGGCTGCTGCCGTGGGCCCAGGGGCCCCGCTCTGGGAGTCTGACACTGCAGCTGTCACCGTCTACAGGACCCTCCACAGTGGCCACGCATCAGGTGACGTGCTCATATCCGCACTGGGAAAGCAGGACATACGGTAAGTGACCTCCATCGAGCGTCAGCACGGAGGTTCTCAACAGCTTCTCCTGACTCTAAACTTGTGCGCGGCTTTGTGAGGCCGCCAGCGACGCACCTGCCCATGAAGGACCCGGGGAGGGAGCCCGGCGCTGTCCCCACTGCTACCCTGGTCTCTCTCCAGGACAGCCTCCCGGGCGCTCCCGTGGGGACACCGGGGTCGCTCAGGACCCGCATCCCGTGTGCTGTTCAGATCAGCAGACAAGGAGCCAAAGGTGGCCATTTGCTCCCGTTGCCTCTGACACCACACAGACTAGCGGTCACAGCAAACACCGCACACGACACGTCTATCAACCCCTCGTGTCACCCTGCCCAGCCCCCGAAGACACCGTCACTGCCCCGTTCTGCAGACGAGAGCCCCAGGGCACAGCCCGGCCCCTCGCGGCCCTCGCCTCTCCCAGCACGCGCCCGTCATCCACCGGCTGTGCCCCATCCTGTCGCGCTAACCGTGCCCGTGGGCACAAGCGGGTGCCCACACCAGACGCTACGGCGGTCAGTGGTCCAGCGCGGTTCCCTGCGCCGCCCTGGCCCCCACGCCGCTCCTCCACGTGAGCCCGAGACACATGGGAAATGTCCACGCAGAGACTTGCACAGGCTTTTCACAACACCTGCCGGGAAAGCTTAAGCCTACAATTCTCTGTGCCCCGTAGAGAAACCGTGGGTCTGCGCAAACCGGGATTCTTGGAGGCGCACGGTGAAGATGAAGACACAGCCCGAGTCTCTCTAGACCCCAGGCTGCGGGGAGAAATGAGGGCAGACGTCTCCCTGCCCTGGCTGTGTCCAGGGACAACCCCAGAGCGCCCTGGAAGGGAGTCCGTGCTCCGAGAGGGAGGTGTGCAGGGGAGCAGCGCATCTGGGTCTGCACAGCCCGGCCGACGACCCCAGCAGCCGCGCCGGCCCGGGAGGGACAGGGCCAGCGTCCCAGGTGCTGCGCCTTCCACTTTCTCGTGGGCGTGTGGTGACTCGTCACGTGGGCCGTGAACTTCGACAGAAGCTGAGAGGCGCGCAGGAAGGGTGACGGGAGAAGCGAGCACAGGAGCCAGGATGGGAAGCCGTGACAGCAAAGGCGCCAGGAACTGAGACGCAGCGGGAAGAGCCAGGAGGGGAGAGGCTCGGGCTGGCGCCCCTGACGCTGAGGAAGCAGCTTCAGTACGAGACGTGTGGCCTGGCTCCCATTACGAAGGTCGGTCAAGGACATGTTGACGGCTGCAGCTGACACGTGAAGACTCCAGGGAACGTGTGTCTGGGCTGACGGGGGACGGGGGGGGCCCGAGGCCCCAACGGGGCGGTGGCGAGGCAGCTGGCGGGCCGGCAGGTGCGGTGGCTCTGGAGTTAGAGCCCGGGGACGGGAGGCTTTCTCCTCAAAGCAGCATCTGCAAAAGTCCTTCCTGAGATGCCTGTTGTTACCTGTTCTGAGTGGGAGCGAACACTGCATCGTGTGACATCCCACAATGCACATAAACGCAGCCGTGAAGCTGCGAAAGAAGAATCAGCAACGGTTATTTAAGAAACAGCCTCCCATTTTCTGCATGAAAATGCTTTTAAATGAAACCTATGTTTTCGCCCAGAAAGTTCTTGAATGAAATGAATCTTTCTGGTCATGGCAAACTTGAACCATGAAAACAACAGTCTGGAGCCACAAGCATCAGCCATTTTATTAGATGCACACTCGTCATGACCTGCACTTTCAAACGGTGGCAACAATCAGCCCAAATGGAGAAGACGCACCTTGTCCGTCGCTGAAAACACTGAAAACACAGAATGACCTGCAAGTGATTCATTACAATCCTCGTGGGGAACGCAATGTTTTGATTAGATGCAGTAATAGTTATTTGATTCGTGAAGGCACCCTCCCCCTCGATGGGAAATAAGCCGTGGCTAAGACGTGCTCAGACAGAGAGGAAACGTAAAATAAAACCCTACGAAGTCAGTCTTACTTTGAAACTAAACTAATGAGCCCGGAGAATGTGGCAGTTATTCTTCACAGATGGGGACGTGGCCTAGTTCACTCCGGAGCGTGGAAGGTGCTTCGCTGTTCAAGACGACCCACAAACACTGTCGGGGACTGAGTGTACTACTGAAAAAAGCATTGTTTTGCAAACACAACTAGACCAGTTC
>JAESUZ010005137.1:0-16765 GCA_017311185.1 Proteles cristata cristata | reverse complement strand
AGGTTTCCTCTTAAGGATGTAACAGACACCACCTATTCCTCCTCAGGATTCCCTCAGGAATTTGACAAAAGCTCTAACTGAAAATAAGGAGAGACCATAAAACATGACCCACAAGGAATGTTATGTGTTATGGCCATAGACCAACCCCCGCGCCCCCCATACAATGGAGTCGAGCCAATCAGGAATGGACAGCCCAACACCTAGAGCTATCAAGCCAATGAGAGTAGGACCTGAGAATTCACAAGGCTGACCAGCACCTTATAAGCCAAGGGTCCTTGCCTATAGTTGCGGGCATTCACTTTCAAATGCCCCCTCTCTGTAAAGAGAGTTTTCCTACTATTCTTCCTTTCTGATCTTCGCTCCTGATAATCTTTTGCCTGCTGCACATTTTGTGTCCACCTCTTGATTCTTCGAAGCCATGAGGCAACGAATCGCGGGGTTTGAGGTAAAAACTCCTACAACCTTAACAGGCTCCTCTCTGAAATATACTTATAAGTAAAAGATTTCAGTGGTCACGGAGGAGGGCACTTGTTGGGATGAGTACTGGGTGTTATATGGAATCCAACTTGACAATAAACTATGAAAGAAAAACAAACAAAGAAATAAAAATAAAAGATTTCATGTGTGCTGTTAGAGAAAAGCTCAGTGTGATATGAATGAAAGATACAGGCTGGTGGCACCTTTAGATTGTCAGTCAGGGAAAGTCTCTGATTTTTAAGTTGATGCCTGAAGGGTGAGTAGGTGTGGACGAGATAAAAAGTAGGGGGAGAGATGGACCTCAGTTTAGGCCAAGGCTTGGAAGAGGTAGGCTATGTGGCTGGAGGGTAGAGAGAAAAGGAGACCGTAGTTCCAGATATACCCGGAAAGGTAGGCAGAGGCCAGGTCCTGTAGGGTGTATTCCTTTGCCAGGGCTGCGGTAGCAAAGTACCAGAAACTAGAATGGCTTACACAACAGAAACTTACCGTCTCAAAGTTCTAGAGGCTAAAAGTCCAGAATTAAGTTGTGGTGGAGTTGGCTCCCTCAAAAATTGTTTTAATGTTTGTGTGGTTTTGAGACAGAGTGTCAGCAGGGGAGGGGCAGAGAGAGGGGGAGACACAGAATCTGAAACAGGCTCCAGGCTCTGAGGTGTCAGCCCAGAGCCCTATGAGGGACTCGAACCCACGAACCGCGAGATCATGACCTGAGCCGAGGTCGGACACTTAACCGACTGAGCCACCAGGCGCCCCTGAATTGGCTCCTTTGGAGGAGTGAGGGAAGGAAGATTTCCAGGGCCCTCTCCTTGACTTCTAGCTCACCATTTTCTCCCTCTGTCTCTTCACATTGTGTTTTCTGCGTTGTCTCTTTGTGTAAATTTGCCCTTTGTATGAGCACAGCTGTCATATTACATTGCTGCTCACCCTCACGACCTCACTTACACGTGATTACTCGGTAAAGACCCTACATCCAGACAAGATCACATTCTGAGGTACTGGGAGGGGGTAGGACTTCAACGTATGGATTTTGGAGGGACGCAACTCAACACAGGAGACAGAGCCTTGGAGGACATGTTACTATTTTAGACTCTAAATGCTTAGTGCTCTCATTGAAGGATTTTCATTTTTGTGAAGATTCTTCTGCTCTGTGAGGAATCTATTGTAGGGGGCCAAATTAGTTTCCTCTTGCTGCGGTGACAAATTAACACCATCTTAGTGGTTTAAAAAAACACACAGATTTACTGTCTTACAGTCTGGGAAGTCAGAAGTCCAAAATCCATTTACTGGGCTAAAATCAAGGCAGAATGCTTTACTTGTGGAAGCTTTAGGATAGAATCCATTTCCTTGAATTTTCTAGCTTCTAGAGGCTGTCTGCATTCCTTACCTTGTGGCTCCTTCCTCCATTTATTTCAATGTGTATTTATTTACGTTTGGGAGAGGGAGAAGGAGAGGGAGAGAGAATCTCAAGCAGGCCCTGCACTCTCAGCGAGGAGCTCGATGCAGTGCTCGAACCCAGGAACCATGAGATCATGACCTGAGCCGAAAACCAAGAGTCAGATGCTTAACTGACTGGGTCACCCAGGCCCCCTCCTTCCTTCATTTTCAAAGTGAGCAACTTAGCATCCTCTCTTCTCTTTGACATCAACTCCATTCACTACCTTTCCTGTCTCTGACTCTACCTCCCTCTTTCTTCAAAGGACCTCTAAGATTACATTGGACCAAAGTGTGTGTAGTGCAGGATAATCTCACCTTAAGACACTTAGTCACATCTGTAAAATTCCTGTTACCATGTTAAGTAACATGTGCATGGGTTTCACGGATTAGGATGCGGGCTCCTTCATATGTGTGTTGTATTTGGAGGAAAGGGCATCACTCAGTCTGCCACAGGATGAAAGCAAAAAGCCAGTTACAAAGCCTTAGTAGGAATCTAGACAGGAGGTAATGAATGGTAACTCGTACTAGGTAGCACTAGAGATGGGGAACTATTCAAATTGGGAATTACTTAGGACACAAAATCAGGACATGCTCAGGAATTGGAGGGGACAGGAAAGTGAGAGAGATGGGGCCCGTTGTTGAGTTCATATCTAATGTGCCTCGTAGTTATTCTGAATGTCTTCCTTATATCGTGGACTAGAAAATTAAGACTTGCATTTTGAAAAGGCTCCTGTCTATTTCTAAAAGTAGCCCTTTCTGCATTCAAAAAGAAGCTTTGTTTCTATGTTTATTTTGGCATAGGTAGACATTTTATTTTTAACTTTTTGGAAGAGTTGTGTAAAACAGTTTGCTTAGATTTTGAAACCTTATGAATAAATCATTTCAAATGGCCTACTAAATTTGCTATTTGTCCCATTAAGTTTGAAAATGAAAGAGAAAAAGGAGCTAAAGAATTGGAAAATAAAGTCAATTAGCAAATGAAAATCAGCTGAATGTTCAAACTGCATGGAGAGTGCGTGGCAGTTGAAATTCTGAAGAGATAGAGATTTTTCTTGAGCAGATGACTGGAGCTTGCACGTGTCTTGAATGATATGACAAGAAAGGGGGATGGATTCTAGTTGGAGATCTCCAGAAAGTTCTAATGGAGAAGTCTGACCACGATGGATCTGTTGAGAATTTTCCTTGACTAATTCCTATAGCCAGGAGCCCTGAGGAATATTTAGAAATGAGAAAAGGGAAATCTTAAAACTATGTGGGTGGTCTTTGGCTAGACAAATAGCACATTACAGGTACACTCAGGGGCCAATTTAACATGTTACAATAACGATTTTATGATGGTGGCCATAACTTTGGAACGCATACCAGAATCCGTTCATTTAAAACCCCCTTTCGAAAACAGTAAGATCATTATCTGAAGAAAAGCTGTGTCAGAAGTTGATGAATTGTTGATTTCTTTCTTTCTTGCCAGTTCCCAGCTGAATGTGGAATTAAACACATCCATTGCATGAGGCACTTTCTATTTTGAACTGTTTCTAGAGCATTCTATAGTTTGATGTCTTTTCTTATTTGGTTTGTCCCAGATGTGCTCTGTTTGTTTTAAGAGAACTAAAGTATCCTATGAGTCTATAGCTATGTTTCCTTCTGCTAACCAAGCTCTCTAGGTCATTCTATAACTCTGGGCCATGGTATCACTGGAGTGGACTGAGACGTATGGAAGCAATACAGTGGACTCAACACTTTATCCTATATGTTCCGGCCTTCCTTATTAGCTCCAGCTCACCCCAGAGGGGAGACCCTGCTCCATTCACCATTTGAAATCTCAGTCCGGATCTCCTTTCTAATTGATGAAGACCTCTCTTTTAAGGCAGTCTCACTAACATACTAGTCCAAACACATCTTTATGCTTTGTCAGATGCACGCTTTGGTAGAAGCCACCTGATATAGAAGCCTTCTACTTCTAGGCCACCTAAGAGAAGCAGTTCATTGATAGATAGCATTTGTGGTTTTCCTAGAAGGGAAGCAGGAAGAATAAATAAATAAATAAATAAATAAATAAATAAATAAATAA
Source organism: Proteles cristata cristata (assembly GCA_017311185.1). NCBI lineage: Eukaryota > Metazoa > Chordata > Mammalia > Carnivora > Hyaenidae > Proteles > Proteles cristata. Next base: position 12,789 of record JAESUZ010005137.1, on the reverse strand, counting down.
ATAAATAAATAAATAAATAAGACATGATCTGTAATCCGTGTGGCAATTTGTAAAATTGTCCATCTGTAAAAATAGGAGGCTCTATTGGATTTCTAAGGGTCCCTTCCAGCTCCTGTGTAAGATGTTTGGAGAAAAAGATCTCACTCTCAGAACCCCACACTGCAGGTAGTGTTTCCTCGCCCTTTCGACAAAAGGGTGGAAACATTTTATAGCTGACCATAAAAACCACACCAACCGTGGGTGAGTGAAGATCACATTTCCGAACTGTCTGTCAACTCGCTGGTTATTCATCATCTCAGTGGCTTATGAATGAGTGTGCCCTGGTGATTCTCCCCCACAAGGGGGAGAAAGGGTAGTGAGAGTGTGTCCACTGGGTGCCAAAATGGCTGACTCCCTTTGAAGCATGGTGGATGACACACTCAAGTCCAAGGAAAGGCCACGTGAACTGGTGGAAAGTGCATGGGTCTTAGAGGCCTCTATATATGGGTTTGATTATTCCCTCTACCTCTTTCTATCAGTGTGATCTTAGATAAGTTATGTGATTTGTAGCAGCCCCAGTTTCCTCATCTGTTAAATAGGAACGATAATTCGATTGCCTAGCAAACTAAGTATTCAGCAACTATCTGTCACTGTAGGGAAAATAAAGGGTCCCACACAGAGAGGAAGGCCACCTAAACAATTTTCAGTAGTTCTGTCTGTCATGGTTCCTAGAATCCTCTTGTCACCACCAGTCTCTTGACTAATTCTTGACCTTGGCCTAGAGCTGTCAATGTTAGGAACATAAGGTATTTGCATCTTCTTACCCTTCTTATATATGCCCTTCCGTGTGTGTGTGTGTGTGTGTGTGTGTGTGTTTTCAAGACAAGCAACATAATACATCTCCCCTCTCCCCCCGACTGACTGTGGCCTGCCTCCACGGTAAAATGGAAATTAAAGTTAAGCGTGTAAACATTTGACTCTTAGATGGATAATTTCTGTGACGGTTAATTTTATGTGACAACTCAAATGAGCTAAGGGATGCCCAGATAGCTGTTAAAACATCATTTGAGAATGTCTGTGAGGGTGCTTCTGAAAGAGATTAGCATTTGAATCAGTAGGCTGAGTAGAGAGATCCACCCTCACCAATGTGGGTGGGCCTATCATTCAAGCTGTTGATGGCTGAAATAGAACACAAAGGCAGAAGAAGGGTGAATTCCCACTCTCTTTTCTTGAGCTGAGACTTCCATTCTTCCTGCTTTAGCTATCGGAACTTCTTGTTATTAGGGTCTTGGACTCAGACTGATATCACCAGCTTCCTCATTCTCCAGCTCGCAGATTGTTGGACTTCCTGGCTTCCATAACCCTGTGAGCCAATTCCTATGACAAATCCTCTTTTATGGCTGTTTCTCTACATATCATATTGGGTCTCTTTCTCTGAAGAACACAGAGTGTCAAAATTAATATTAGTAACAATAATTATCATAACGACAACGAATAATTATGAGCGCTCAGAATCTTCTAGGCTTTGGGGGCAATACTTGACAGTCACTGTTCTTATTCTCAGGTTAAGTACCATTGTTCTCAAGTTAAGCCAAACACATTAAGGCTCAGAGAGGTGAAGGAGCTTCCCAAAAGTCGGGCAACTAGTGAAGGTATGGATGGGGACCTCAGCCCAAATGTGTTTGACTCTGTAGCCCAAGTCTCACCCACTAAGCTATTTTCAGTGATCACCAATTGCTGTGTGACCCAAACGAGGTTGTCATTGTGGTAGTGTTTTTTGTTTGTTTGTTTGTTTGTTTTTAGTGTTTTTAAAACTTAGAAGTGCTATCAAAATGGAAGGGCTTAGTAGTACACAAATGATTAACGGAGGCTATCATTGTTTATCCAGAGGCTTGGCAGCCTGTAGACAAACCCTAAGGCTCCGCTGGACCTTTTCCAAGTGGCAAAAGCTTAAATGTAATAGAAGCTAAGTGATGAAATGTCTTGACTCTCAAAGCAACAGGCAAAGCTCCTGAGCACAGCTTCAGAACATTTCCATCTCATTTAAGTGACTGTACCTATATTATAATTCAAAGCAATTGCATAACTCTAGAACACTGTGATTGTTCTCCAGCATCCCTTTCTTTTAACAAATATTTACTGAGCACCTTTACTCTGTTCTACATGTTTCTAGAGCATCTCCAGCGTTCAGAGTCTTCTTTCTCTGGGGAGAGCTTTGTGACTTATATTTGGAAACACTCCGAAAGAGTCAGATCGAAGGTGTTTTATCAAGTGACGGTAGTTACTGACCTGAAGTTCAGAGGTTTAGAGAAGGGATTTTCAGATCACGCATATCAAAATCACCCACAGAGCTTGCCTGGGTTTTACCACTAAGCCTCTGATTTCCTTAGTTTGGCCTGGTAGTTTTGATTCTCATTGTCCATCCAGGCTTGTATAGCCACTGGTCTGTAGTATCTTATTCCATCCAAGCTCCCAGCTAATGAAGGAATGCAATAAAAAAGGAAGACTATGAGAGATACAAGCTGGCTCAGTCGGTAGAGCATGCAACTCTTGATCTCCAGGTTGTGAGTTCATGTCCCATGTTGGATGTGAAGATTACTTTGAAGTAAAATCGGAAGGAAGGAAGGAAGGAAGGAAGGAAGGAGGAAGGAAGGAAGGAGGAAAGGGAAGGAAAGGAAGGAAGGAAGGAAGGAAGGAAGGAAGGAAGAGAAGGTGACGACAATGACTATGAGAAATTTGGCTTTAGGTCCGTCCATACTATTTACTCCCTTTTCTCATTTCCCTGTATACTTATGGTCACCCTCATCCTTTTTAAGTGACGGAGTGTGGGCTTATAAATGTCCATACCCGAGGGAGTGAAGATTTGGAAAAGCAAGTAGTCAAAATCTCAAATGGTGATACGGGTTCTAGCTGATAATTCAAATGAGTGGAACCCTCCAGAAGGAGACTATGGGGAGCTGGAGGCTACAGACCTCATATAAAGTAAGGGTGGAGGATGCGGAGTGAGGACTGTAATCCAGCCAATTATTCTCTTACGGTACAGTGAGAACGTGGGGAAAAGTATCCTACTTGGACTAGGAGCAGCCCCTGAAAACATGTTCAGAATGCAAATTTTTAAACCCCGCCCCCCCCCCCCCGCGCCATTGGCTGAAACTGAACCTGGTGGTAGAGAACAGAAATCTGTGGTCTAACAAGCCCTTCAGGGGACTCTAATGCCATGGGAAGTTTTCAAACCAGTGCTGTAGAATAATGCAGGACCACTGTGGCCAGATTTTCTGATTTTTTTTTTTCCAAGAAAAAAATTAAATTCTGTGCATGTTTGTGAAGCATCTCCTCTGCTCAGATTATTCTGAACAACTCTTGGGTTGAAAAGATGGACAGTTGATCAAGGGTGTATGGATAGTGGGTGTTTTAAATGCACCCTGTGTTCCAAGGAAAATGCATCCTTGGGTTAATCATGCAATTGTCTCTATCCTACACGGTTAGCATAGTTCTGAAATCTCCTTCATATCTTAGGAAATTGAAGACAAGTTGGGGAATGTCACTGAGTAACCAATTAAACTATAACCTTTAGACTATTTTTCTAACATTTTCTTTAACATTTTTATTTATTATTGAGAGACACAGAGAGACAGAGCATGAGCATGGGAGGGGCAGAGAGAGGGGGAGACACAGAATCTGAAGGAAGCTCCAGGCTCTGAGCTGTCAGCACAGAGCCTGACTCGGGGCTTGAACTCACAAACTGCAAGATCATGACCTGAGCTGAAGTTGGATGCTTAACCGACTGAGCCACCCAGGCGCCCTTAAACCATAACCTTTAGAATACTGGAATAGATCAGTTAGATATAAGAACCTCAGCCTAGGTACTGTTAGTTTTAGGGATAAACAACGATGAAGGACTACAGATTAAATCAGTGTCCGAAATTTAAATCTTGTCACTCCCAAACCAAATTTCTAGACAAGGTCCCTTCCTGCCTAGTAATAATAATAAACAGATCCCCAGTGAAGCCCTCTTGAATTTTTTTTTCCCCCAACCTATTCCACACTCTTGGATTAGGGAAAGCACCTAATGCCAAGGGTGTGGTATTTACAACTGTTAATACAGTCGTGACCTTTAGCACTCTTTCTACATTTGAGACATTGTGTGTGTGGATGTGAGAGTTACTTGGATTGTGCTCACGGAAGGGTGGTTTCTGAAAGCTACTGTATAGCACAGATACATTGGGGTTTAAAATGTATCCTAGAATGATCAACCATCTCCGTGTTCCCAGGACTGAGGGATTTCACAAAAGAGGAACTTAAAGTCTCAAAACCAGGACAGTCTAAGGAAATCAGGACAAGTTGGTCTGGTTTTTAATGCTGATGTTTCTTTCACATCACCTTGCTTTGGATGCGGAACAGAATAAAGGTAGGAGTCAGGGGGAAAAGTCACATTCTGTTATTGCAAGCAATTTTATAACTGGCTAAAATCAAAAGGCAAATGTAAGGCAGATTTTAGCCAGAAGTAAGAAAACACTTTCAGGGGCGCCTGAACGGCTCAGTCAGTTGAGGATCCCACTCTTGATTTCAGCTCAGGTCATGATCCCAGGGTCATGGAATCGATCGAGCCCTGTGTCTGTTTCCTTTCTGAGTGAGCAGCCTACTTGAGAGTCTGTCTCGCCCTCCGTCCCTTTCCCTGCTGGCTTGCTCACATGCTCTCTCAAAACGAAGGGAGGAAGGAAGGAAAATGAAAAGAAAACACTTTCAAATTGAGGTGCCACTCAGAAGTGCCTCATATGAAATACAGTCTTCCGGACATCAATACAACGTGAAACCCAAAAGAGAGTTTAAAACATTGAAACATCTGGTCTGAAGGGCAAATGGAGGCGAGTGAATTACAAGGTAATCAGATTGGGATGATCCAGAACAGGGTAGGAAGGTAAAGAAGAAGGTGGATCCGACTGAGTAATGGGGTGTTGGCCGCCTTTATTTTGGGTTGGTGGTAGGTATCATCTCTATGGCAAGGGAGCAGGCTTACAGATGAAAGCCATAGGGGATGAGGAACTTGCTAGAAAGTCTGCACCTGATGAAAGTTTGGATGAAATGACCTCATATTTCCATTCGAGTTTTATAATCTTTTTGAAATTTAGATTGCTAAAACAGTAGATGCTTCAGATGCTTATATTATCATTTTGACTCCATCACTTCATTTCTAAACGAGGGGAAATAAATCAAACTTTATGAGATTTACACAAGGATTAAAGGAAATAAAGGATCATGAATCATTTAGTACAGTGCTTGGCACATAAAAAACTTTTTAGTAAATGATAGCTCTTATTAGGAAAATTCTTTTAAAGTGTTTATTTGAGAGAGAGAGCACGCGAGCAAGCAAGTTGGGGAAGGAAAGAAATAGGGGGAGAGGATCCCAAGCAGGCTCTACCCTGATAGCACAGAGCCCAAAGTGGGGCTCTATCTGATGAACCGTGAGATCATGACCTGAGCCGAAATCAAGAATGAGGGGCGCCTGGATGGCTCAGTCGGTTAAGTTTCCGACTTCAGCCTAGGGCACATCTCACACGGGGTTCGAGCCCCACGTTGGGCTCTGTGCTGACAGCTCGGAGCCTGGAGCCTGCTTCGGATTCTGTGTCTCCCTCTCTCTCTGCCCCTCTCCTGCTTGCACTCTGTCTCTCTCTCTCTCTCTCTCTCTCAAAATAAATAAAGTTAAAAAAAAAATCAGACGCTCAACTAACTGAGCCACCCAGGCGTCCCTTATTATGAAAATTCTTAAAATATATTTTTCTTCATCAAGTCTTTCTTGACAGAAATGTTTTTGGTGACTTGCAAATTGTCGAGCTATTTTTTAAAACTGGTTACATGCCTCATAGCAACCATATTGCCAAATTATTGATGCTCGGCACAAATATTTCTATTCTCCTTATAATCGTTTTTTGACATGACCTTAATAGTAATAACTTTTTCTCTTACCCATAATTTAAATTTTCACTAAACAAAGTTTGCATTGCATTTCTTATTGCTTATTGTGACATTCTCCCTTATATTCAGATTTATTACAGCAAATCTCATCGAGTCATTTGGGATATAACACTAAATCATATTAATGAAATAAACCCAAGTCACTGAACTTGAATCAGATGCTATATAACCATAAATCATGACCTATAACAACCTCTAGGTTTGATTATTTGCAATTGACAGTAACTCTCATTTGGAATTTATTTTAAAATTTAATGGAATAGAATATTTCACAGCAAAGTAGAAGGTACTAGAAGGTAATGAAATAGAATAGCTTTTAAGTGCTTGGGTTTTTGTCATCAAGGCATCATTTTACATCTTGGCTCCCGTTGTGGAATCTTTTGGCATGTTACCGACTGTAATTTACATCAACCTCAGTTTTCTCATCTCTACAATGGGGAAAATAATGTCTACCTTAGAGTATTGTCAATGAGGCTTATAATGAAATGAAGTGAGTCATGTATTTAGCACAGTAAAATACAGCTGCTGCTTAATAAATGTTAAGTTCTTTCTACCGCCACTAACACTACTGGCAGTCATTTCAACATCATAAAACAATCTTTTAACGTCTTTTTGGTTTTGCTTTTCTGTTTACACCTGTAGCTTGATACAATGTGCCATTAGCTTCAGGTGTAGCACCTAGTGTTTCAACAACTCTATGTTATGCTGTGCTCATCAGCAGTGTAGCCTTCATCTATCACTGTACAACGCTGTTGTAATACCATTGATTGCATTCGCTATGCTCTACCTTTCATCCTTGTGGCTTATATATTCCATAGCTGGAAGCCTGTCCCCCCTCTTCCCCCAACCCACTCCCCTCTGGCAACCACCAGTTTGTTCTCTGTGTTTACAAGATCCTCTTTTTGATGAAAGTTATATTCTTACTCTTTGTGTCTGTTCTTTTGGTCCGATTATTTGATTCATACATTCTTGAATATTGATCAGTATGCCTTGTCCACTCTAGTATATTGGCCATTTAGGCAGAGATAATGTTAAAAACATTTAATACTTAATACTACGTGAACACCAACAATTAAGAACGTACAACTTGCCCATCAGGATGGGCGCTGGCTTCAACAATCAATTAATGCTTTATCAGTACATACTGGCTGTGAACCAGCTTTTGGCAGATGGCTGAAGGTCTGGCAAAAATTCATAGGTATTTGAAAGCTTATTAATATCTAAGCCGGGTTTGACAACCCGTGGTAGCTTCAGATATTTAGGGATATTGGTGTTGGTTCGTAACCTTCTGGGGAGCTTCCCAGGTGTAATCTGAAATTGCCTCACCCCCCCCGACCCTTGTACACAGGGTAGCAAAAGATCAAAGAAAGAGGCAGGACATTTCATGTTGGTAGGTGGCAGTTTCGATAATAGCAGGGGGAACTAACATACCAGGCTTCTCTTTGGTCGCAATAAGACAGCAGGATACCAGTCCCTGCCCCCCAAGTCTTAAAAGTTTGTAGAGAGGCTCTAACTGGGCTCAGCCCCGTATACCATGAAGGTGTTCTCAGTACCACATCACTGTCTCCAGGATATGAACTTGGAGCAACCTCGTGGAGTGAGAAAGGTAAGCAAAAGCCTTATTGCAAGGGGAGAGTTGGAGGGAGGAGCCTCTGAGTGCCCGGTTCCAGCCCTTGGGTCAATCAGTCACATCACTTTGATGACTTTGTCCAACAATTAGGCAGGTTCTCCAATACAAAGTAATTTTAACTATAAAAACACCTATAACACACAGCACATTTGCCTGGATCTGTCAAAGGCCACCACATGAAAAGGGACCTTTTGAAAGAGAAACATGTATAAAGGAATGAGCAGAAGGGAGTGAGAGAGACCAACAAAATGCCACCATTTTTTTTTTTAATGTTTTATTTGTTTCTAGCAGAGAGAGAGAGAGAGAGACAGCGTGAGCAGGGGAGGGGCAGAGAGAGAGGGAGTCACAGACTGAAACAGGCTCCAGGCTCTGAGATGGCAGTCAGCACAGAGCCCGACGCGGGGCTCGAACCCACGAACTGCGAGATGACCTGAGCGAAAGTCGGATGCTTAACCGACTAAGCCACCCAGGCGCCCCTCAAAATGGCACCATTTTTTAAAAAAAGTATTTGAGAGTGAGAGTGGAAGGAGCGGAAAGGGGCAGATGGAGCAAGGGAGAGAATCTTAAGTGGGCTCCACACATATGGGGCTCAATCCTACAATCTGAGTCAAAAATCAAGCTGAACTCGGGTCGAACGCTCAACCGGCTAAGCCACACAGGTGCCCCAAAATGGCACCGTTTAAATCCCTATGGATCTTGCCCAGCGGAAAACGACATACATCCCTAGACTTTTAAGGTATATGAGCTTATGAATTACATTTTTTAAAGAGCTTTTGCGTGAGCTAGGTTGCGTTGGGTTTCTGTCATCTATGACCTATTGAGTTCTGCATGATTCTCCTGGGGAGATGTCTGAAGCACCTCCATGACCTTAGAAAGCCCACTGAAGATCACTGTTCCCGAGTATATTCTTCAAAATCTTATTTTTAGGAAATGGAGGAAGCTTGAAATATTTTTTTTTTAATTTTTTTTTAAATGTTTTTATTTATTTCTAGGAGAGAGAGAGAGAGAGAGAGACAGCGCAAGCAAGGGAGGGTCAGAGAGAGAGGGAGTCACAGACTGAAACAGGCTCCAGGCTCTGAGCTGGCAGTCAGCACATAGCCCGACGCGGGGCTCGAACCCACGAACCGCGAGATCATGACCTAAGCAAAAGTCGGACGCTTAACCGACTAAGCCACCCAGGCACCCCGGAAGCTTGAAGTATTTTTACACAGAAGACCTAGAGCCATTGGAAAAGAGAGAGCTTATGACTGGAAAACATAAGAGGAAATATGCTGAAAAACACAGTCGAGCCACCCCCTAGCCTTACAATGGCATTGAACCAACCTTGTGGACATTCATGTCCGAGAAACAACCACTGTGGTTAGAGCCATAAAATGTTCTAGATGGAGATGTCTATGGTAGGAGTGGCTTCCCATAGGGAACAGAAAACCTACAGAAGGTTTGAAAATGAATGCCACAGAAAGTCTACCAGCGAACTTTTTGCGCAAAAGGCTAAATAGGAAATATTTCAGGTGCTGTAGGCTTTCTAGTCTCTGTCCCAACTTCTCAGCTCTACCTTTGTAGTGTGAAGGCCTCCGTGGGCAATATGTTAATGAGTGGGCTTCATGCTTTATCTGCAATAATGCTTTATTTACCAAAACAGGCAATGGGCTGGCTTAGGTCGATGGACTATAGTTTGCCTGCCACTATCTTGGAAGGTTAGCAGTAACGTTCCGATGAACAAACCTAAGAAACTTTTCTTGGGCTCCTATTCCTTAAGCAGAATCTTAGAAACCCCCCAGAGTAACAGAAAAAGGAACCATTATTAAAACCTTCCTTCTCAACCTTATTTCTTAGATCTACAATGACTTCTTATTCTATCTTCAGTAAATGTCCATCAACCAAGAAGATTTGTAGAGCTGTGTTCCCTAACATGGGATCCATTCAGAACTGGGATTTTAGGAGATGATTTTAGGCAGCACAAGGGTAGGCATCGAAAATTTTTAATAGTTTCACTAATACTTCTTACTATAGTGTTAAGTAAAAGAAAGTGGGTTGATTTAAAGAAAACAAAAGGAGGGGCACCTGAGTGGCTCAGTGCGTTAAACTTCTGACCCTCGATTTTGGCTCAGGTCATAATCTCGCCATTCATGAGTTCCAGCCTCTTATCGGGTTCTGCGCTGACAATGCACGGAGCCTGCCTGGGATTTTCTATCTCCCTCTGTCTCTGCCCCTCCCTGCTTGTGCTGTCTCTCCCTCCTTCTCTCTCTTTCTCTCTCTCTCTGTCTCAAAAATAAACTTTTGGGACGCCTGGGTAACGCAGTCCGTTAAGCGTCCAACTTCAGCTCAGGACATGATGTTGCGGCTCATGGGTTGGAGCCCTGTCTCGGGCTCTGTGTGGACAACTCGGAGCTTGGAGCCTGCTTCTGATTCTGTGTCTCCCTCTCTCTGCCCCTCTCCCACTCATACTCTGTCTTACTCTGTCTCTCTCTCGCTCTCTCGCTTGCTCTCAAAAATAAAAAAAATTTAAAAAATAAACTTTAAAAAAATTAAAGCAAAATAAAGAAAACAAAAGGACACATAAATGATAGAGGTTTGAAACTGCTAAAGAACATTGGGGCACCTGGGTGGCTCAGTCACTTAAGCGTCCGACTTAGGCTCAGGTCATGATCTCGTGGTTTGTGGGTTCGAGCCCTGCATCGGGCTCTGTGCCGACAGCTAGCTCAGAGCCTGGAGCCTGCCTCAGATTCTGTATTTCCCTCTCTCTCTGACCCTCCTCTGCTCATGCTGTCTCTCTTCAGAAATAAATAAAAACATTAAAAAATTTTTTTTAATAAACTGCGAAAGAACGTTACTCTGAAGTGTTTGTATACAGGACCTATAGATCTTTTGGATCCGCTGCTTCAAATTATACCCCCTTTCTTATTTCCTTGTTAATGCCTCACCCTCTCCACAACCAAGAGATTTCTTTTTGTTGATAAATACAGTATGGTATTGTAATCTATTTTCTCTTCCTTATCTTTTGCTCATATTTTCATTTCTTTGGCTTACTTTACTATTAGATTACAGTATATATGTATACTAGTAGAATACAGTGTACATGTATAGCCTACAAAACATGTGTGAATCAACTGTTTATGTTTTGGGTCCAGCTTCTGGCCAACAGTAGGCTATATTAGTAGTTAAGTTTAGGAGGAGTCAAAGTTATATGTAGGATTTTTATTTATTTATTTTAAAGATTTATTTTTTTTTAAGAGAGAGAGCACTTGAGCAAGGGAGAGGGCCAGAGGGAGAGAGAATTCCAAGCAGGCTCCACACTCAGCATGGAGCCTGATGCAGGGCTTGATCCCACAAGCCTGGGATCATGACCTGAGCCAAAATCAGGAGTCGGCCATCCAACTGACTGAGCCACCCAGGCATCCCATACACGGGTTTTTTAGTACATGGGCATCAGTGCTCCTAACCTGTGTTGTTCAAGGGTCAACTATTATTATTTTAAGCATTTCTATCACCCAGTGACTCTCCATTCTATTCTCTGTGATGGAACATTTATTAGATAACCTTTTGTGGGGAAGGTGTCAGAAGGTAGTACCTCTTATGAATCTCTCATCCTCTGCTCTCTTCATCTAAAGAATCCTATACACTCTAGATTAATCTTCCTAAAGGGGTGCCTGGGTGGCTCAGTCGAGGATCTGACTCTTGATTTCAGCCAGGTCAGGATCCCAGGGTTGTTGGATCGAGTCCCATGTCAGGCTCTACACTGAGTGTGGAGCCTGCTTAAGATTCTGTCTCTCTCTTTCTCTCTCTCTCTGTATGTCCCTGTCCCTCACACACTCTCTCTCACTAAAAAAGTAAAAAGTTTTTGAAAATCTTCCTCAAGTACAAATCTAACATGTCATCCTCAACAAATCTACATTATCTATATTAAATAATCTCTACATTCATAAATACAGCATTCAAGATCTTTGATATTTTACCTAATGATATGTCCTTATTTTCTACCACTTCTCTTTTATTCCCTTTGCATCCGTGTACCCAAGTACCCCACAATTTCATTATACTTTTTCCCTGACAAGTCTTTCTACTTCTTTTAGCTGAAATCCTATCAATTTTGAATGACAAAACAAATAATGCTGTAGCCACGTCATGAAATACTTCGTGGCTGTTAACATGATGGTTTACAAAAGATTGTAAATTTCATTTATTCATTTATATAACGAATCATACGGCACATTTCATACATACTAGGAACTCTGAGGCTAAGACATACACACTTAATGCCACTTAATGCCATCATGAAGCTTATGCTAGACTGAAAGTTTCTGACATTGAGGAACTCAGTGAGGCTGTGCTGAGTGATTGGATGATTGTGGGATGGTATAGACATGTAACCTAGCCTAAAGGTAAAACGAAGCTCCTTGGGGAGCTTTTCATGGAAAAACAGTGACTCTCAACCTTTCTGTTCTCAGACCCCTTTACATTCCTAAAAATAATCAAGGGCTTTTGCTTAGGTGGGTTATATATATCAATACTACTGTATTAAACAATAGTTTAAAATGACATAGAGATTAAAATTAAAATTTAATAGTAGAAATTAAACTTGAGAGAGTAAAAATATTTACTAATTAAAAGGAATAAACTTGTTAGAATGGGGGCACCTGGGTGGCTCATTCAGTTAAGGATCCGACTTTATAGCTCAGGTCATGATCTCATGGTCCGTGAGTTTGAGCCCCATATCAGGAGAGCATGGGCCCCATGTAGGGTGAGCTCGGGGCCCCACTTCGGGTGAGCCCCCCACTTCTCTCTCTCTCTCTCTTTCTGCCCCTTGTGGGATTCTCTCTCTCCCCTGCCCCTCGCTCACTTGCACCCTTTCAAAAAAAAACTTGTTAAAATACACATTTTTGTGAAAAATCTATATTTTCCACACCACAAAAAAATTCAGCGAGAATGGTAGCGTATTACATTTTTTACTAATTTCTTAACTATCCAGCCTAATAGAAGATTGCTAGATTTTCCTATCTGTCTCTCAGTTAGTCTTCTGTGATGGGTTATTTTGGTTGACGAATGTAAAGAGAATCTAGCCTCATACAGATATATAGTTGTAAAGTGGAGGAGTAATTTAATATCCCTGTCAGATAACTATAGATAGTCCTCTGTGGCACTACATCAAAACTCAACAAGTGGTAATTTCTCACAGTTTAGTTGCAGTATAGAATGTGAAACTATCG